>JACEVL010000124.1:2772500-2995000 GCA_020284085.1 Aporrectodea caliginosa | reverse complement strand
ATGTTGTTTGCGCTTTGCCTGGATGATTTAACAACCTATTATCCAGCTTCTAGGTCCACGGAAAATCAAGGCAAGCATAGTGCTTGCCTGGTTAGCTGCACTGGTTAGACACCGTTAGAGCGTACGTCCTATGCGCTATTGTGCACGTGTAGCCGGTTCGCATACCGACGGTGGCTTATTTAATGGATCTAAATCTCAGGCTAGTACGGTTCCGTATACGGGGACCTTAAATGGCATGGCACCCATTCAAACGGGTAACAGTGGTAAAGGATCTCACCCGATCAATTGATTGAAAAATGAGCAGGGTCGAGGCCATATTACGGTCGCTATAGAAAACGAGTAGGCCTATGCCCTACATTTAGTTAAGAACGGCTAAGAACCGTGCACATATCTGACGACTATTGTTTATAGATGCGCAGAATAAATGTTGATCTATTCAGTGAGTTGATGTATATATTATGTAGACTTAACATCCGTCACTTACAACTCAGTCCAATCCTCTCAGCTTATTTCCTTAAATTATTTGCAGTTCAATCACAAGGTTTAAGAAGCTGCAGATGAAAGCCCTAGTGAGAACCAGGCTCATGAGCATGATCAATACACAGGGAAGTCGTTATAGAATGATTTCTTCGCCAGACTTTAAACTGCTGCCCCTCTGTCTGTCCCTCTCCATGTCTCTATGTCTGTCTCTGGCTCTGTCTATGTCTCTCTGTGTCTTTCTCTCTTTTTGTTTCTCTGTATCTCTCTGTCTGTCTCTCCCTGTCTCTGTCTCTGTATCTCTGCCACTGTCTATCTAATTATCATCAGTCATCATCTACATCTTGGAATTGATCCGATTGCCACTCTCTTTCGGAGTGCTATCGATTGATGCGCGATGCATCATCTTTACAAAAGACGCTATAGAATTTCACAGATTAGATTACTCATCTATGGGTTCATTCTGCGCTGGTTCTCTGCTGTAGGAGCATCCGGTCGAGTCATAGGATCCGGATCCACCGCAGTCTCTTCATCAGCGTCATCATCTACACCGTTGTTCTGCTCATCAAGAACCTCGATCAGCTGATCTCTCTCGAAATCGGCGGAGGATACGTCGTAGCAGAAAAGTCCATCTGCTCCAAGGTTCACAACTATACATACATACATACATATATTATTCAATTATATTGCGCCTTTTAGTAACCTCTCATCATCATCATCATCATCATCATCATCATCATCATCATCATCATCATCATCATCATCATCATCATCATCATCATCATCATCATCATTCATTTCATTCATTCATTCATTTCAGATATTTATATAGCACCCCTTCAAGATTTCTACTCAGAGGCGCTCCCGACTACAGCGCGGACACTGAATCAGAGTTTCACGCCGAAGCGCATGAGCAATTGCGAGTGAAGGACTTGCCCAGGGTCCCTGCGCGGCGGCTTGAGGTAGAACCCGCAACCCTCCGGCTGCAAGGCACCAAACATACCCCCTTGAGGTGGATTCGAACCCGCAACCCGCATCATCATCATCATCATCATCATTAATGTCGTTGTCATCTTCAAAGTCATCATTATCGTCATCACTATACAGTATACATGGGCTGAAAACCGTGGGTGTTGTTGCAGGCCTACAAGTCATGACTATACAGTTAATGCATATTCGTGGATCGTTGCCTTGGCTTCCTGTTCAGTAGAGAATCTCTGAGAACTTTGGGGCTTGTGGTTTACAAAACTTTGAACTGTGTCCACAGTACTTAAAATCAGTTCTTATTCCTTATCACTAATCAACAAAGTCATCTGATCGCCTTTCTCTGGTCATAAATGAAACTAGAACTGTTCCTGGTGAACGAGCGTTCATTCATCGTTGTCATCAACTTTATTATTTACTTGTGTGGAAAATCAATATCAGTGTTTGATCAGTATCCTATCTGGAGGTCCCAAGAGGCATTCTGTATAAGCGGAGTTCGGCTCTGAGTATAACAGGTCGTCCGATTGGTCTGAGCTGTGACCCCTTGTAGCCTATGTTCTATCATCTTCACTGAAAGGCTGAGAAACGCCTTATACCACAGTTGACCTAATACACCAGCAATTCAGCATTATTACAGTGCTTTAGGATGGCGTCTTCTTGTTTTCTGTAGGCCTACAGTAAGGCAGAATACAGTATAATTATAGACTATAGTCAATATAAATGCCCTTAAGATAAAGATAAAGATACAAATATTCTTTAATTGACCAATTGCTATCTGCATTTTGGTGTACGGACATGGTAATAAACATACATCATCAATAGAACTGTTCAAGACAGTCATAATTATATTCTAAAATTACACAATATTATCCTAAATCCGAGATCCCATATATCACCTGAATGATGAAATTTTTTCTCATCATGCCATCTGCCGGATGGATTTTGCACATAATTTTGTCATAAAAGATTACCAAGTTCACTAGTGAGAAGCACTGCACAGTTTGGCTGTTTTTCTACGCTTTTTCAGGCTGCTAAGAACTTCGGTTAGCTTGCTAATTAGTAAATATACTTTATTGCATTTTGTGAACCAGTCTGTGGACTTTATATGGTGGCCTTTGAAATAATATTTTTCATAGATAAATGGTTGTCATAATTCTGCCATTCTGCAATCGAGCTATCAGCGACAAAATGCAATACCCAAGTGAATGGCTATTCGTTTGGCTTTGTTAATTCACCGCAGTAGATATTGTACAATTGTGTTTTGTTTCAAAGTCTAAGCTACTACATAAAACTTAATAGCAACAGAGAAACGAAAAAACTCTAGCAGAGACACGAAACTTTTGTCTCATTCGAGTACCTAATTATTTCGTGAAAATATAGTATGGTTGGTAGGTAAGTAAGTAAGTATATTTTTTATTAAACCGATTGCCGAAAAACCGCACTCACGTGCACAAACATCTCAAGACAAATACAAAATCAGTCAGAGTGCAGCATTCTTCCTATAAATATTTTCGTCGTAATTAGGCTATTATTATCTGAGAAAGTCAGGACCCTGTCATGAGACCATGGCGGAGGGCATAGGTTGTTAGTGTCCTTGGTTGGCGCAGCTTATCTAATGTATAGTAGAGACCCATCAAAGCGTGGCTTAATATATCAGACTGTAAAACACAAAAACATTTGGGTCTCTTTGTTCTTCTATAAATCATTCGACCGGAAATCTATTGGACATAATCGTCCCGAGGATTATCCCGAACCGAATCTATCCATCATTCCGCGATGCTCATTAGGAAAACAAAGAATGTCATTGTTTCTCCATTATCTTCAATACCTGGGCACTCGTGATATCCACTTCCACAGCCATACTCTGAGCATCCATACGCATACCATTTGAAATTTGAGTTACACAGAACTATGTACTGTACCTGTATGTAGCCTAATCGACGGCGGGTTTACGTGTAGGCCTATAAATATTCCTTCTATAGATAAATCCAAGACAATAGCAGTGAAACCATACGTTAAATCGTAACCTGTAGTTCCTATTGAACACACACAATATATTGTCCAAATTCAGACTGAATAGTTATATGGAGTAATTGCAAGAAATCTGCGTGTAAGATGAACTTATAGGCCAACTGAGAAAACTTGAAACTTTGGAAGCTGCGCAGGTTTGTCATTTCAAGGGCTATTTTATACGACAGGGATATGTATGCATATATACATTTATGTATGTATGTATGCATGTATGTATTTATTTATGTGTGTATTTATTATATTGTATTGTATTGTATTTGTTAATTTATATAGCGCCGCTATGGGCAATGGCCATTCAATAGCGCTCCTAGTGCGAGAACCCCTAGAAAAGAAGAAAAGAAGAAGGTTTGAAGAGGGAGAATTAAGGCTGTAGGACGAGACCCAGAAAGAATTTTAACACGTAGAGAGGAGGGAAGGGCATTCCATAGGGAATGCATGTATGTATTATATGTATGTATCATATGTATGTATATATTATATTATGTATGTATGTATGTATGTATGTATGTATGTATACGTGTGTATGTATGTATGTATGTATGTATGTATGTATGTATGTATGTATGTATGTATGTATGTATGTATGTATGTATGTACAGTGCATGTATTATATGTACGTATGTATGTTTGTATCAAGACACTTACCTAAGCACATTAGTGATTACTAACCGAGACGGTTAGTATACTTGTGGACCTTGAGCAAATCCTCTACTCATTAATGCTCTGCAGCGTTATCGATCGTTGCCACGTCATTAGATATTGGCGCTTAATAAAAGCAGCACTGTTAATATATGGCCAGTTGGTTGTTTTTCCTCTGCAGCCGATCCTCTGTGAATCCATGATCGTTTCTGTGGAGTTCACGAAGACAGCCATGTTCAGCTGGATGTTAATCCAAGGTCTTCATCTCCAGATCACACTTTCATCCGTCTTCAACGTCACGCCAAATTACAAGCTCTACAACGGATTAGGATGGGGTAAGGATGCACAAGAAACCCATCTCTAATTCCACACACCACGATCGATGTGTAATACATAGACTACTGCGTGCGTGCCTGCCTCCCAAAATTTATTATTGTTTCTCTATGATAATCTAGAGATATAGCGTGGAAAAAAGGTACTATTTGTGGCTGGTAGCAGAAGTTGGAACCACTGACATGAGCTACAAATCTTCAGCGAGAGTTCGAGCCAGTGGGAGTGCCCCTTTGCCCTCTGCGCCACGCAAATTTAGCACACTGTTTGCTTAAATAAATGGGAAGCCTAACCTCTACATGTCTCGAGGCACGTTCGCCTAATACGTCTGGTCCATGCAGGAAGCATATTGGTGCAATTCGGTTTTATTAAGACGGCAGTTGCGGATTATAATTGGAAAAAAAATTCGTCTTCAGAAGTATTCTGAGATCGTCGTTTATCCGAAAGTAGTTCCGACTTTGTCTGTTATTAGCACGGCGCAAGAATACCAATGGGCCTGATACAGAGGAAATTTACTGCAGACCGGAAATGAGGACTTTCTTGGTCCTCGGGTTGCAATAACTCAAGCTGTCCCCTCAGTTGTACAAGCTTATAGGTTGCTTATTGCTGTTTTTACGACACTTTGTCATAACAAAGATGATTAGCGTCGCCCTCCTCCCTTATCCAGACTTGGGATTGGTACTGCTTATACGTCTGTAGAACCCTACTTATATTCATCATCGGTTTGGACTGCTGAACGATTTAATTAACGATGGCTGCTTCGAATCGTTTCATCACCGCTAATGCAGTGAATTACTGTTGCAGGACTGCCTATTGTCCTTACTTCCATATGGACAATTGTAAACGGTCTATACAATGAGGAAATGTAAGTCAAGCAATTGTCATCACATAATTATTATTGTAATCGTAATCACAAATTCATATAGCGCCTCTTCAAGAGACTTATCGAAGGCACCCACTCAAACCTAAAGACGGGAAACCAGTCAACTCTAGTCGAAAAATATTTATTGAATTTCAAATAAATTATAGGCTATAGACTTTACGAGTTAGCCTACCAAACGAGTACTGAGATAGAAAATGTCGACTAAGAACTCAACAGTGTGATTCAGCTCTATTTTGCCTCGTATCTTGACCCGTATTTTTGTATTTATATAACGCCAACTCATAATGAAATTCCATCAATCATTGGTGTTAATCAAAACTGGGTAAAATAAAATCGCGCATCTGACCAACTTAATGGTGAATAAATGCCCAGTTACAATTACAACTGTAATTATACAGCGCCGGTTCAAGATGAACTAATTAGAGGTGCTGACTAGACTATAGCTTAACACGACATAATTAGAAACAGAACAGTTAATAAATTAGCCAGCAGTGCTATGCTGATGACTAGAAAGTCACCGGAGGTGGGCTCTCGCACACACGGAGAGCCCAACCAACGGATTCCCATCCATATCGAAAGATGACGTCATGTTCAGATTTCCAGGACTAAGTTGCGCCGAGGAGGAAGAACGACGACAGACGATGCGACCGTAACAGTCATGGCACACGGTTGCCTCACCATCTAGCGGTCCCTCGTTGATGGTAGTGAAATGCTTTTGTGGTCATCATTTTAAGTATCAGCGTCTCCTTTAAATTCGTTGGGGCCTACATTTCCTGCCAGCATGCCGACGTAGAGCCCATTTAAGACTCCCCCAAATGGCGTCGTTGGACATAATTTTATGAACCTGCCCCAAGGCAGAGAACCGAAAGAAGAAGAGACTCCCATATGGGACCCGTTTAGCTCCCACCTTATACCCGTAGAAATGCTGGCAGAGCTTCGCTTTCTCTGATGGAGTTTGTCTTACCTGCTTAACAGATGTTGGTATGCCTACACATATCAGAAATACTTCTGGGTGCTGGAAGGACCAAGGCTTCTCATACTACTTGTAAGTCCGCCTCAGTCAGAATTAGTTTTTAAAAACAATAGTCATGATTAAAATGTGTGTACCTCTTCCCATAATTTTTTAACCATGCACCCCTGGAGCGTCAACCCCAATGGGACAGAGCTAACGCTTTAGTTTTGTATGATAAATATTTTATTTTTGATGACGTTTGAGACAGTTGATTTACGAATGAGTACACCGTCAATTAGTAGTAGGGGTGTTTTACGTATGGGGCATTTTCCGGTGAGAATTAAATAGAATAAAGGATGTTTTGCTTAAGTTTAGAGAAAGTCTGTTTGCTTTGAACCAGTCACCCACAAGGGGTAGTTCAAGGTTCATAATTTGGAATAGGTTTTCGTGGGACTTGTGTGAGATAAAAACGTTTGAATCATCAGCAAACAACTCAAAGTGCAATAAAGAGGAAACATATAGTAGATCATTTATATAAAGTAAAAATCATAGTGGCCCCAGAATGGAACCTTGAGGAACACCAATTCAATAAGGCGAAATTTCGCTAGTTTATTATTGCATTGGACGTGTTGTAATAATTTTTGAACCAAAGGAGCGGTACCCTCGAATGCCATAATTATCTAATTTTTCCAAAAGGATTTTATGATCTACGACACGTATGGATAAGATTAAGAAATGTGGTTTATGGACCTTAGCCAGCAGACATTTTGGGGTTCCACTGGACATGGTCGCAAAAGTTAATTTTGTATGTATTTCGCATATAAAAGCATAGGTTCCTATAGAAAAATTTCGGCAATTTATTTGGGGGGGGGGTTTGAACCCGTCACCTACTAAATACGCGCACATGGATAGGGTCTGTCTGTTTTATAAACTAATTTTGTTTGTGGCCTAACAGCGTTGTTTTTCAGCCATCCTAATTAGTTGTATCTCATTCCTAGACATATCGTTCGATCTTACATAAACTGATTTCATAGGGCACATACTGTATATATACGCTTTAGAAAGGTTTATAAAGCTTTGTTCCAACTTGTGCATAAATGGTAGCTCATCTGTCCTCACAGGTCAATATCTGCATCCTCTTCAGCGTAATTCGAATGTTGATATCGAAAATGAGAAGCAAAGGATCGCCAGAAACAGAGCAGATCAAGTTAGACGAATAATTCACCTTCTTTTCTTTGCCTCAGTTCTGGGTTGAATTTGGAAGAAAATTCAGGGGACATATAGGCTAAGGTTCTTTTCTTTACCTCAGTTGTGGGTTGTATGTGTATCATCAAACACATTGATTTTTATCTTACTCTGACGCAACTATCGTGCGTTGCCCTGAGAAAGTTCGGAGATATAGGCCTAAAGTTAGGCCCCTACTTTGGATTACCGTGTGGCACGGTGGCGGACTGGTTAGAGCGGTTGATCTATAACGCCGAGAGCACGGGTTCGATCCTCGTCCGGTCGGTTACTGTGTAGGGACCGTGAGCAAGTCCTTCGCGCACAATAATGCATCTGCGCCGCCGAGGCGTGTGCACTTCTGAGCCTTGGGCCACCTTTGGAAGAAGGGCGATATCAAAGGCAGTTGTATTGTATAGGCTACCGTTATTTACATTATGATGAATAACTGATAGTACATTAAATTAATTAAAAAATTTGCGTTGTTTTCAATCTATTTCGCCTAGGAAAGCTGTGAAGGCGATGATTTTCCTTCTGCCTCCGCTGGGTGTCAACAACCTGTTGCAATACACCTGGCCACCGATCAGTTCACCCGAACTGTTTGCACTCTACAGCTACTCAGCGCACTTCTTCTCTTCTTTTCAAGGGTTCTTCATGGCGCTCTTCTTCTGCTTCCTTAATTCAGAGGTATAGACGACCAACTTCTATGTATGCATGATTGTATGTATGTATGTATGTATGTATGTATGTATGTATGTATGTATGTATGTATGTATATGTATGTATGTATGTATGTATGTATGTATGTATGTATGTATGTATGTATGTATGTATGTATTTATGTATGTATACATAGGCGTACAGTAGCTACATTGAGGCACGAGGAGGCAGTTGCTCCTCTTGTTTTTTTATATACTGGAACTTCTATTGACCAATGACCACAATGACCAGGATTTTGCCAATGGTCTGTGAAGTTGCCTCCTCTTGAATTTAAGTCTCACTATGCCCTGTATGTATATATGTATGTATGTATGTATGTATGTATGTATGTGTGATTGTATGTATGTATGTATGTATGTATGTATGTATGTATGTATGTATGTATATATGTATGATTGTAGGTATGTATGTATGTATGTATGTATGTATGTATGTATGTATGTATGTATGTATGTATGTATGTATGTATGTATGTATGTATGTATGTATGTATGTATGTATGTATGTATGTATGTATGTATGTATGTATGTTGAATTGTTGACAAACAATTGGAATTCTGTTTAGGTAAAAACGACCCTTCGACTGCACTGGAATCGCAGTCACCAGAATCGATTCAGTGTGTCTTCTGGTCAGATATCGAATACAAAGACAGCCTCTACGCATGTCACGTCATTCTCCGAAATCACATCCAACGACACAAAGGTAAACCGATCTTACACTACTTTACCCAAACTGATAGTAAAGTATGCAATGGAATCGTAATCGTAAACTCGAGATTTCTAGAGCGCCCACAAAAGCGAAGTCGCGGGAACCAGTTCGAAGTCTATATTAGATCGGGAAAACCTTGACCTACAAATTAAACTGTCCCTCAAGTCTAGCGAAAATTCGCTTAAGGATAGACGCCCTTTCTTTGTCATCAGGACTTATGGCGAAACCTTTCTACCACCAGAAATATTACTTATTATTATTATTATTATTATTATTATTATTTTTTTTTTTACCCGAGGTAGTTCTAATCCCTCAGGCCGCTTAAAAAATGTCCGGAGACAATAAGATATGGACGTCTGGAACGGCATTCACTCGACAAGTTCTGGTTGGGCAAAAGTGCCACGGAAGGCCAACCAGAACTATTATTATTATTATTATTATTATTATTATTATTATTATTATTATTATTATTATTATTATTATTATTATTATTATTATTATTATTATTTTTATTATTATTATTATTATTATTATTATTATTACAGTAGTTTTATATAGCGCCCCTTCAAGACAGTCTACTCAGGAGCGCTTCCAGCCCAACCTCGGTCAAACAGGACAGTCTTAAGGCTAGAGAAGAACTGAGTAGAGTGTCCTATTGAGGTCAGACGCAGTGCCACCGGAAGCCCATTCCAGGTCACCGGGCCAGCCACAGAGAAGGCGCGGCGCTGTCGGATAGCAGTCCGAACACGGGGGACAAGGAACTCTGCTTGCACCGCTGAGCGTAACGAGCCACGACGCGGAACAGTCACAGTAGGGCAGCAGAGTTCCCGCAGATATGGAGGAGCCAGGCCCTCAGTGCAGCGCCGGACCAATGCAGAGACCCGGTAGGCAATGCGCTGCGGATAGGGGAGCCAATACGATCTTTAAGTCATCATGCTTTTGAGGGCCATTTTCTGTCATAAAAAGTGCCAACGATCTAGAAGTTTATGATTTAATTGATTTGTAGGTATTCCTTTCCTACTTTCTCGTAGTTTCGTGTTTTTGTTTTGAAGAATTTAGTGACTTGCGACCTGTCAGCTTAATACCAAGAATAAACGAAATTGATTGATTGATTCATCAATCGATTGAAAAACAACCTGATTGATTGATTGGTTGGTTGGAAGGTCGGTCGGTCGATCGATAGATAGATTGATGACTGATTGATTGACTGACTGACTGATTGCTTAATTGCTTGATTGCTTGATTGCTTGATTGCTTGATTGCTTGATTGATTGATTGATTGATTGATTGATTGATTGATTGATTGATTGATTGATTGATTGATTGATTGATTGATTGATTGTAGGAAAGAAGATGTTCTCCGCCGACGAACAACGCACTTAGCGAGTCCCTTATCGAGTCGAACGGCCATTTAGATCTAGAACATAATTATCCGCCTCATCTTCGAGTCAGTGGGGAAAGTCACCCTGAGTAGGTGACGTTGGAGTGAAAGTGGACCTCAGTTCGGTAGCTTGATCATCGGAAGTCATAAACATCAGCCATTTATATCGTCGTTTACTTGTCACAACGCTGTCCGCGAAAGTCAATGCACACATAGCCTACGCCACCTAGCGGATTATTGTACGACATTCCTTATTACAATTCGGCTCATTCATCTGTAGTCCCATGGCAGGTCCTATAGGTCGACTAGACAGTGTTGCCTGGTTACTTGCCAATGAGCCGAGGCAGGGCATGCCGGCCGGTGCCAGTGCTTCTCGGTGCCAATACTTCTCGATTGGTGCCAGTGGTTCTAGCTGCCGTTGCTTCACGATCGGTGCCATGCAGTGCTCCGTGTCAATGCAGTCTCAGACTCGCAATTTCGTTGTTTTTGTGACCTTATCATTGCATTGTTATTTAATTGAATTTTATGTTGTCGAAAATACTGTTCTTTGCTGTGTACTAATTTGAATCAATTCTTGCACGATTCTCGACGTATTTTGTTGTATATCCTGGGTTTCTAAAATCACACGTTCACTAACTGGAGCCATTTTATTGCCTCTGCTGCATGATACGGGGGTCAAATGATGCCACAATCGTATTCTAGATCTGGCGATTTCTATAGCGCCCAAAAACGAAGTAGCGGGAACCAGCTTATTCACAGGCGCTTAGTCGTAACAAATCGATAGGTTCCAGGTCAAGATGCAAAGGGATCAGGCAGGCGAATGCATGGTCAGACGGCAAAGGTAGTTTTTAGAACTGAAACGGCGAAGGAGCCAGAAGGCAAGGGAAGAGGAGGAATCGAGATACAACTTAATCCATTCATGATTGTGTGCGCTAGTATTCTTCCACCTATCGAACCGCCAGATCAAACGCACAGAGGTTATACAGTCCTTACTGTTCTGAAGGCTTATCTGATCGTGTTTAATAATTATTGGATTTAAGGTACGCAACTTAAAATATTTTATGTGTAGGCCTACACTTAGAAACCGCCAAAAATGCAAACTAAACCGAATACTCCATTTTGCTAAGAGGAATACTCACGTATGGAGGATACTCTATTTCGTGACACCGGCTTTAGGTATAGGCGATATAGGCAGCTGCCTAGAGCGGCACTGCAAGGGGCGGCAAATTCCGACAAAATACATGAAGGCCACTTCCGTCAAAAAGGTGTTATTTATGATCGAGTAAGGGGCTGCATTTTTGTCCTCGCCTATAGCACAAAACTGTCAAAGACTGTCAAAGGCCACCACTGCAGTTATGCCACCCGGGGATAAGATGAGTTAGGTGGTTTCCCGTTGGCTACAGACAGTTATGGGTGAGCAACTTGTCCAGGGTCGCTACGCAGTGGCTTGAGGTAGATTCGAACCTGCGATCCTCCTGTTACAAGGCACAGAACATACCACTACACAGAGAAGTCCCACTACCGTATCAGGGCTTAAGCCTATGCAACGATAATTCATTCGACATTTTGTGTTGCATGTTGCACCGGTGTTACGCAATGGTAATTTACTCGATAAATTTGAGCTTCAAGATAGTTTTGGCCTATTCCCTATTCTTTCACTCTGTCTTTCCTCTTTTCCTCTGCTTCCATCTTTTCCTCCTCCAACTGGAAACCTTCCTGACCCTTAAATGAATCTCGACCTGAAACCGAATCTCACCTAAACCGTCTGTCGATTTTGTTTTCACGGAGTGAATAAGCTGACTTCTGGGACCTAACTGTCTCTGGACACTGTAGAAAGTATGATAATAAGGTTCTTCCTTCGATACGACAATATTAGACCATCTTTAATCACACCGGGGACCGAACTAATTGATTCAACTTACCTTTATCTACAGGCTATAAGCCTATGCTGCTATACGCACTGCACATATAGTTTCATCATCGTCGTCGTCGTCGTCGTCATCATCTTCAGTTCCTGACGCCAGCAGTGGCGTACGGAGCTGAAATGCCGCCCGGGGCGAGGGCTCTAAATGGCCTACGTTCAAAACTGCTATCACAAAACAGCGATCGTCAAAACCGCGATCACAAAATTAGTGATGCACAAAACAGCGACTGTATAAAATAGCGATCATCAAAACAGCGATTAAATTCGAAGATTGACTTATTTAATGTAGGCCTATGTTGATTGATCCTGTTTGCGAACCTAATTAGCGTTAGGAATTATTTTACTAAATCATTTGAAGTTGTTGGAGTGAGAGCGTTGATTGGTCCTGATTGCATGCGAACTTAATTGAACTTAAAATGTAGTTAAGTAGCCTACATCGTAGGACAAATACCAAATCCATCTCGAAGAATCTACAGAGAAACTGCAGACAAAATAAAAAGCATCGTCGGCGATTACACTAAGCGACCTATATTGGGCCACCTTCGTGGAATTGGACATAATTTAAGTCTTCAAATTTAGCATTACACATTTGTTATAATTATGTATAAATTTCGTGATACATTTAAAACTTTCTATAATAAATCGGTGAAATCGCTGTTTTGATGATCGCTATTTAAGCCTATTTTTATGCAGTCGCTGTTTTGTGCATCGCTGTTTTGTGATCGCGGTTTTGAACGTAGGCTAAACCCTCTAAAATGCCGCCTTTGGCCACTTAATTTGGATTTTCTCTTTTCTATAAAACATTGCAATTTACATGACGATCGTCGATCGTATTACATAGGCCTATACAGTTTTATTTGACACAGTTTATAAGCTTAGTCTTTCTGGATTTATAACTTTTCACTGTAAAATATCGGCGCCTAGCTACATCACCACCTAGCTAGGCCTTCTTGTGTTGTTTCGCAATTTTCTCAGCGCTTCCTACAATCAGCCCCACTTAGTTTCAGCCTCTTACATTGCCAAAACATTGCTTTCTTTTCTGCAGTTCTGTTTATTGCTTAACGTAGATCTCTCAGAGTGATGCCGCCCCTAACGGAGGTTTAGGGTAGGCTAACGATCAACTGAAGCCAGGTCCAACAGTGACCAAAGTGACGGGTTCTTTCTTTCCTTCCTTCTTTTCTACCTTTCTTTCTTTCTCCTACTTTTCATTTTTTGTCCAACATTCACTCTATTCTTATTGTTTTCAACCTTATTTTGCCGCCCCTGCACAGGTGCCGCCCGGGGCGACTCGCCCCCTCTGCCCCCCGTTCGGTACGTCACTGGACACCAGCCATTTGGCGGCGATGGGTGCGAATAAATGATCTTCATAGTCCTCGGTCATTTGTCAGGTCCATTGTTCCCCTTATTGCTAGTCCAAGTTGTTTTGTTCTCATCTACCATTCATCATTTTCCATAGGCTATAGATCTAAGAATAATTTAGAGAGGACAGGTTACACCTTCGATCCTTACCTTACACAGGAACTTAAAATGACGTGGCGCCTATTCAAACGGGCAGTTCATCATATCATTATATTCGTTTATTGTGTTAACAACAGACATAACGCTGTAGGTGTACATAGAAAAAAACTATATAGTATAGTATGAAGCAATAGCTTAGTAAAAGTTCAGCAATTACATATACGAGATATAAAATTTCGAGAGTCTTTGTCATGAAGGTTAAAGTTATGTGGTCTGAGCCCGTCTGACCATAAGAAAATAAAATGTTGGTTAGGAAAAAGGCATCCGAGTGAATGATTCTCATTTAAGAGAACGGCTTTGAAGAGTGAAGTGTCAGCGGTGGTAAAGGTGTCAGCGGTGGTAAAGGTCTCACCCAATCAATCCACTAAAAAATACAGCCCGTAAAAACAAAGTTTTTTACTATATCCATCTAGTATCCTATAATGCGTCTTACGAAGCAGTTACCTCTACAAATATATAGTCCGCGTTCATTTTACAACATAGCACGCTTAATGAGGCAGCGCGCCCATTATTGTTGCAGCCAATGACAACGCTGGCCAATGAAAACGCTGCGTTTCGAAAAAGGGGATTCCCCGATTCGAAAAGTTTAGTCCCCGATTCTATAAGCTAGCGTTTTTTGGGGAGCTGAAATTTTGATAGAATGAAGTGTGTGCGAGGGCGAGTCTATCTGCCAAGTTTCACGACGATTGAATGATTGTAAGTGATCGAACTAGTCGTCGCAAGATTTGACTTTTAGCCTGTGGCTCAATCAATCAAGCAAGCAAGCAATCAAGCAAGATTCCCGCAAGTTAAACTAGATGGATAAATAAAAAGAACCAATAGTAAAAACAAAGTTTTTACTATATCCATCTAGTATCCTATAATCCGTCATATTAAGCAGTTACGTCTACAAATATATAGCATTTTACAACATAGCGTCCGTTTAATCAGGCACCGCACCCGTTTCTGTTGCAGCCAATGGCAACGCTGGCCAATCACAACGCTCCGTATCGGAAAATGGGATTCCCCGATTCGAAAAGTTGAGTCCCCGATTCTATAAGCTAGCCTTTTTGGGGGAGCTGAAATTTTGATAGAATGAAGTGTGTGCGAGGGCGAGTCTGTCTGCCAAGTTTCACGACGATTGAATGATTGTAAGTGATCGAACTAGTCGTCGCAAGATTTGACTTTTTAGCTGTGGCTCAATCAAGCAAACATTCAAGCAAGCAAACAAACATTCAAGCAAGCAAGATTCCCGCAAGTTAAACTAGATGGATAAATAAAAAGAACCAATAGTAAAAACAAAGTTTTTACTATATCCATCTAGTATCCTATAATCCGTCATATTAAGCAGTTACCTCTACAAATATATAGTCCGCGTTCATTTTACAACATAGCGTCCGTTTAATCAAGCACCGCACCCGTTTCTGTTGCAGCCAATGGCAACGCTGGCCAATCACAACGCTGCGTGTGGGAAAAGGGGATTCCCCGATTCGAAAAGTTGAGTCCCCGATTCTATAAGCTAGCCTTTTTGGGGGAGCTGAAATTTTGATAGAATGAAGTGTGTGCGAGGGCGAGTCTGTCTGCCAAGTTTCACGACGATTGAATGATTGTAAGTGATCGAACTAGTCGTCGCAAGATTTGACTTTTTAGCTGTGGCTCAAGCAAGCAATCAAGCAAGCAAGCAAACAAACATTCAAGCAAGCAAGATTCCCGCAAGTTAAACTAGATGGATAAAAAGAACCAATAGTAAAAACAAAGTTTTTTACTATATCCATCTAGTATCCTATAATCCGTCATATTAAGCAGTTACCTCTACAAATATATAGTCCGCGTTCATTTTACAACATAGCGTCCGTTTAATCAAGCACCGCACCCGTTTCTGTTGCAGCCAATGGCAACGCTGGCCAATCACAACGCTGCGTGTGGGAAAAGGGGATTCCCCGATTCGAAAAGTTGAGTCCCCGATTCTATAAGCTAGCCTTTTTTGGGGAGCTGAAATTTTGATAGAATGAAGTGTGTGCGAGGGCGAGTCTGTCTGCCAAGTTTCACGACGATTGAATGATTGTAAGTGATCGAACTAGTCGTCGCAAGATTTGACTTTTTAGCTGTGGCTCAAGCAAGCAATCAAGCAAGCAAGCAAACAAACATTCAAGCAAGCAAGATTCCCGCAAGTTAAACTAGATGGATAATAAAAAGAACCAATAGTAAAAACAAAGTTTTTTACTATATCCATCTAGTATCCTATAATCCGTCATATTAAGCAGTTACCTCTACAAATATATAGTCCGCGTTCATTTTACAACATAGCGTCCGTTTAATCAAGCACCGCACCCGTTTCTGTTGCAGCCAATGGCAACGCTGGCCAATCACAACGCTGCGTGTGGGAAAAGGGGATTCCCCGATTCGAAAAGTTGAGTCCCCGATTCTATAAGCTAGCCTTTTTTGGGGAGCTGAAATTTTGATAGAATGAAGTGTGTGCGAGGGCGAGTCTGTCTGCCAAGTTTCACGACGATTGAATGATTGTAAGTGATCGAACTAGTCGTCGCAAGATTTGACTTTTTAGCTGTGGCTCAATCAAGCAAACATTCAAGCAAGCAAACATTCAAGCAAGCAAGATTCCCGCAAGTTAAACTAGATGGATAATAAAAAGAACCAATAGTAAAAACAAAGTTTTTTACTATATCCATCTAGTATCCTATAATCCGTCATATTAAGCAGTTACCTCTACAAATATATAGTCCGCGTTCATTTTACAACATAGCGTCCGTTTAATCAAGCACCGCACCCGTTTCTGTTGCAGCCAATGGCAACGCTGGCCAATCACAACGCTGCGTGTGGGAAAAGGGGATTCCCCGATTCGAAAAGTTGAGTCCCCGATTCTATAAGCTAGCCTTTTTTGGGGGAGCTGAAATTTTGATAGAATGAAGTGTGTGCGAGGGCGAGTCTGTCTGCCAAGTTTCACGACGATTGAATGATTGTAAGTGATCGAACTAGTCGTCGCAAGATTTGACTTTTTAGCTGTGGCTCAAGCAAGCAATCAAGCAAGCAAGCAAACAAACATTCAAGCAAGCAAGATTCCCGCAAGTTAAACTAGATGGATAATAAAAAGAACCAATAGTAAAAACAAAGTTTTTTACTATATCCATCTAGTATCCTATAATCCGTCATATTAAGCAGTTACCTCTACAAATATATAGTCCGCGTTCATTTTACAACATAGCGTCCGTTTAATCAAGCACCGCACCCGTTTCTGTTGCAGCCAATGGCAACGCTGGCCAATCACAACGCTGCGTGTGGGAAAAGGGGATTCCCCGATTCGAAAAGTTGAGTCCCCGATTCTATAAGCTAGCCTTTTTTGGGGGAGCTGAAATTTTGATAGAATGAAGTGTGTGCGAGGGCGAGTCTGTCTGCCAAGTTTCACGACGATTGAATGATTGTAAGTGATCGAACTAGTCGTCGCAAGATTTGACTTTTTAGCTGTGGCTCAATCAAGCAAACATTCAAGCAAGCAAGCAAACATTCAAGCAAGATTGCAAGATTCCCGCAAGTTAAACTAGATGGATAAAAAAAGAACCAATAGTAAAAACAAAGTTTTTACTATATCCATCTAGTATCCTATAATCCGTCATATTAAGCAGTTACCTCTACAAATATATAGTCCGCGTTCATTTTACAACATAGCGTCCGTTTAATCAAGCACCGCACCCGTTTCTGTTGCAGCCAATGGCAACGCTGGCCAATCACAACGCTGCGTGTGGGAAAAGGGGATTCCCCGATTCGAAAAGTTGAGTCCCCGATTCTATAAGCTAGCCTTTTTTGGGGAGCTGAAATGTTGATAGAATGAAGTGTGTGCGAGGGCGAGTCTGTCTGCCAAGTTTCACGACGATTGAATGATTGTAAGTGATCGAACTAGTCGTCGCAAGATTTGACTTTTTAGCCTGTGACTCAAGCAAGCAAACATTCAAGCAAGCAAACATTCAAGCAAGCAATCAAGATTCCCGCAAGTTAAACTAGATGGATAAAAATGAGCAGGTTCGATTGGGTACTTGCTGTAGTTTAACGATATTGATGTGTCATTGCAAAGATGATGAGCGTCGCCCTCCTCCGTTCTTCTGGCTTGGGTCTGGCACTGCCACAAATAGGATAGTGATCGCGTTAAGCGTAGTTTCCGTTTAACAACACTGTGCGATTACAAAGATCATTAGCGTCGCCCTCCTCCTTCTTCCAGGCTTGGGACTGGCACTGCCTGGCACTAAGGCACGGGCGTTCATTGGCGGAGTCAACCGCGGTGAGAGGTCACAGGGTCGGCTTAGGTCGCTATATAGCAATAGCCTATAGAAACGTGCGGGCCTAAATGTATATCAAAATTATGCACAATACCAACAAGTCTCTTTGACTGGAGCCGGTCATGCTGCACATAGTCAGCTAATCCGTCCTGATCTGGTGACTGGTACTTGATAACATTAACATCTTACTCATTCGTGCTCCTCAGGCTATTTCTGTATTGGCAACACTGAACTAAGTTGTGCGCTCCTCGTTGTAACATAAATAGCCTAGACCTACACGTGAAGCAACGTAATTTGATGCACAAAGTCATTCAATTTCATAAAGTTGTCAGACCACGTACTATTCGCTAGATGGACATAACATACACGTTCAGCGGGTTATGATAACGTTCACGGTAAAGGACACCACGACTACCATAGATCTGCTGTAAGTGTAGCCTAAATTGTATTGTATTGTATCTGTTACAGTGACGGTGCAAACACGGCTTACTGTGCGCAGTAGAAGTTTCACTTTTAATAACAATAAAAATAAAATTAAGCGATGCATTTTAGGCCTATTTACTGGATTATCTGGATTAGCCTATAGATAATAATAATAATAGGAGCATTCACAAGTCACGTGATATCTTTGTGATATCTGCCCGCGAACGTTTGTGTAAGTCAAAACATCGGCTCATTCGGCTGTTGCTGGAAGCAATATTGTAAACAAATGAGTAAAAACATTAATATTTTGACGATTACTAATGCTGTAGTCCTTTTTTAAATGTCTAAATCAACTGTGAAATATGTTGACGGCATTTTAAAATTTGTTTTGACTTACGTAAACATTGTCACGTGATCCTGAGTGAATGCTCCTATAATAATAATAATAATAATAATAATAATAATAATAATAATAATAATAATAATAATAATAATAATAATAATAGGCCTAATAATAATAATAATAATAATAGGCCTAATAATAATAATAATAATAATAATAATAATAATAATAATAATAATAATAATAATAATAATAATAATATCCTACATTACAAAAAGCTGCTACATTTTCTACAATTAGACCTATGTTTAGTGTTTAACGTAGACCTCTCAGTAATATCGCCCGTAGGCTATAACGGCCGGGCTTAGAGGCGGCATCGGAAGCCAAGACGACTTGACCAAGTTGACCATAGTGACGGTTTCTTTCTTTCCTTCCTTCTTTTTCTACATTTCTTTCTTTCTCCCCTACTTTTTCATTGTTTATCCAATATCCAATCTTTTTTGTTTTTCTTCTACCCGATTTTGCCGCCCCTGCACAAGTGCCGCCCGGGGCGGTTCGCCCCCTGCCCCTTCGGTACGCCAGTACGGCACAATCCCGACTTTCAACAAAGCTTCGACTCATGTCTGTAACAGCGTCATTAGGCTAATTACCCAGCTATGGGCGTTCTCAGGATTTTTAAGGGGGAGGTTTAAATTGTTGGCACGGGACTAAAGAGGGTGCCGAAAGCCTGCAGGGACGTAACTAGCGTTGGGCTTGGGGGTTAAGCCCCCCCCCAAACGAAGCTGAAGCCCCCTAAAAATGAATCAAGCCCTCGGTTTCAATATGGGCTCGGGCTACCCAGTGGCGTAAATTGTAAGCTTGGGGGCCCTTACCCATTATGTATCTATGTATGTACGTAAATAATTGAACATTTATAAGCCTAATTATAGCGCCATTTCATGATATATACTCAGAGCAGGGGTGCAAAAAACCAAGTTTTTTCAATATGACAAGTTTTTTTTTTTTTTCTTGTTTTTGTTTTTTAAGATTTCCTATTTGGTATCATAAAACTCATAAAAATGGCTTAATGCCGTTCAAATAATCAGGTGCATATAAATGAAATTAACTAAAACAGTAGAACCGTAGAATATCATAAAACGAGATTAACAACGACCATACAACAATTGCCAAGAGAGTTGAAGAGACGCAAATTTTCTCATTTCTAATTTCAAATTTGTTAAAAACCAAAAAACCGAAATTTGCGTTTTATTGGTTTTTTGGATTTAAAAAACAAAACACAAAGCCTTTAACAGCCCTGAGGCGCTCTCTGATGTTAAATGTCATTACGAACGAATATATTACAACTGTTATCAAAACAGTGCACAGTAAGCTGAAAGAGCCACCAGTGCCTACACAGTAAATAAATGTAGTGAACATGTCTAGACTGTAGGCCTATTATAGTCTGCAGTTCCTCACGAATTTGGCTATTCTAGCTTTCTGTTCGCAAATGTGTCTATCAAGTCCCTTTCGGCATTTAAGAAGCTGAAAGGAGCATTAGAACAGAAATTCGTCAAGAGCTGCAGACTTGTGGAATGGTTTGGAACTTTGGATGTGGGCACAATCACAGCTTTTAACAGGAAGCTAGGAAAATTGGGCTAAAATGGATAAAATTAAGTATGTTCAAAGTTAAATTTCAGTGGTTTTAAAACAGACTAAACGTCTTCTAAAACACTTAAACTCTTGTTGTGTTAAGTCGTCAATATTAAAATTATGAAATTCGCTAGATGTGGTTTTTTACATCATGTAACTGAAAAGCATTATTGACATAGGCCTAATGTGAATTTTTCCCTAATAATTATTGTCACAGAAAAACGGACAAAAGTGCATTAAATTTTTCAGTTTTAAAAGCTTGGGGGCCCTTTGGACCTCGGGGGCCCCTGGACTTTGTCCACCCTCGTTATATGGCTGTTACGCCACTGGGGCTACCGTAGCCTACTCGCCATGTTCAGGACTTAAAGCCCCCCAAACTAAAAGTCCTAGTTACGCCACTGCCGAAAGCAACCGATCGTGTCACACTCGGCACTCGCAGTCTCGCTCCCGCGATTGTGGGGTCTTGGCGCGGATCCCAACAGCCGCTAGCGCTTCTGGAAGCATTTTTTGACACTTTATATATTGGGGCCTGCTGTTAGCCTTCTGGTAGAGAGTGACATGGGGAGACAATCTCGTCCCCATCCCCGCCCCGCAACAAGTAAGTCTTCCCCATCCCCGCCCCATCCCCGCAGGGTTTGTCCCCATCCCCGCCCCATCCCCGCAGGTTTTCTCCCCATCCCCACCCCATCCCCGCAGGACGACATCACATTCCCCGCAAAAGTTTACACCAATTCAAATTTAAAAAATAACATATATTAGTTTACAAAGCTATTTGTGTTGCTGACTGCATTAGTCTGTTATTATCTTATCGTCAGTTTGCATTAACCAAGTCTTGACCATTTCTGACTAGAAGGTTTCAGGAAATAAGAAAATCTCCTTATCAGTTCTCAAGTTCTTAACATCACCCGGGTTTCTTGCCGGCTCATTCCCCATTACCGCGGTATTACCGCGAGGGTAAACCCCATTACCGCGGTATTACCGCAATTGTTGTCCCCATTACCGCGGGATTTACCGCGGTTACCGCGGTTTCCCCGCGGGAAAATTCCCCATGTCACTCTCTACCTTCTGGGATCCGTTTTCAGCTATAATTTGAACGTTATTTCAAAAACAAAACTGCTAAAAGTTTCAATGTCTTTATAATTAAAATTTTCAGGTTATCTTGACTAGTTTGGATAAAAATAAATAATGTGGGAAAAAATATAGCCAGTCATTGTTAAAACTAAGATGTTAGGCCTAAGTAAATTTTGTAAAATGATTTACACATTCTTGGAAGTAAGCAAACTGTTGGAAGTACGAACCTGCCTAGGAACGGAGAGACCAAAAGAATAGCACAAAATCCAAGGGGGAAAATCCCCCTAGACCCCGTCCGGACGCCCATGAACCCAGCGCATGTTCTGCACGAACTGTTACCTCCCAGAAAACTGACATTGAAGCTATGTCATGCGACCTCCTCACACAATAGAATAATTCCAGCAGGTGGTAGCCTATACCTTCGCACGGAAAACATTATAATGAGGATGATTTATTATAGGGCCTAAGAGTAAGGATGATTCATTCAGGATTTATTGAAAACTTTCATGTACCGGTACACCAAAGTGCGGTTAGCAGTTGGTTGAATAAAGGATATAGCCTACTTACTTACTTACTTTGTAGCTTTTAACTTCGGTTTTCGCTTTAATTTGGTTTTCTGAATACCAACTTCGGTATGGCTTTCGGGTTTCTTCATAGTTTGATATCGATTGAGTGTCGGTTTAATTAATCCCACCTACCGCTGTAGTTTTACATTTCAACGTATCACGGCGCAAAAGAAATTCGTAGATTGTGATTTCCTTACTTATTTACCCAATTTGCCTCCGTTGCAATAATCATCCCCATAAAATTTAAATGATCAATGATCATCCCCAATTTTACTCAAAATGGCGCAGACATTCAAATTGATTGAAAGACGTGTTCTGCTTCGAAATTTTAAGGTTTGCTCAACTGAGTTTCATACTAAGTCTTATTTCAATTATGTGCAGGTGCTCTTATGAACCTCCCGTGGACTTAATTAGAAATTAGGAATGCCCACATTGTTTGCGTATAAACATTGCATAATCTATTCCTCTTATTCATATATTATTCATTATATTTTAAAATTTATCTTTCATTATTAGTGTTATAGTTATCGTTTTTTTACTGCATTATTATTATTATGGGGTTATTTCAGTGTAGCTCGTCGATATTGTGCTAAACTTCATCGAAATGAATTTAGGTTTATAGCCTGCGTATACCTAGAAACGGGTCCTTTTGAAACAACCCAGAGACGGGGTTTGAACTATAGTCCTCCTACCGCTTTACACCTCGTGTGCTATGGACACCATCGACGTATACTGGAGACACTGCTAGACTAGTGTGTGCACTTTAGCACTCACTGAAGCCGCTGCGTTCGCTCCGCTGACGCTATACATCGTAACATCTCGTGACAGTCGTTACGCATATATGTCTATATGTCTATATGTTCATACGCTTTTGATACACGTTCCCACGCATCCGACTTCTCAACGTACAGCACCGCAGCCGACTGCATAATAATTAGCAGCTACACCCTTTGCTTGTACACTTCGTGTTTGTTATGCTCACCAAACGCCTTGGTGCTATTTTAATGAGGGCAAAAAATTGCTTAGCCGACAATTCCTGTTAAAAGTTGGATACGAAGCTTGGATACTGTGGTAGGTGATTATTAATTTTGTGATTTGGCTTTTTTGCTTTGAAAGCCTGTTGAAAAAGTGTTTGGTATTGCTGTTGCTTGCATGGGATAGTGTAGCCTATGCCATTACTGCTTAATTTATATGCATTAAAAAACCGTGTGCGACTGTGCATATACAAACCATGTCTGCGGCACGTGGTAAATAAGCTATTCAAAGGGACAGTAATCTGTACTTACAGGGAACATACCGTTTATGATCGAATATATGGTATTTACTTTAGAATTTGAAACACTATAATCAGTCAATCTTGTAGAATAGACTTAAATATTGACTTAAATATTGACTTAAATAATAGTGACTTAAATAGCAAATAGACAGCTTATTAGCAGGTGAATGCTTATTATGTGATGACTACAGAACAGGTGTATTTATTTATACTGATTTTGGTTTAAACCTGAAATAGCATTTCATCAGCAATGGGTCTTGAAACCATGGTCATGGTCTTGAAGTGGTCTCTAGACTAAAACAATTTCGCTTTGGTCTCGGTATGGATCTACCTTGTGTGGTTCTCAGAATTGGTCTTGATGTTAATACTGTGCACAGTCTTGATCTTTGTTTTGAGCCTTTGATCTTGATCTTGGTCTTGTGCCTTGGTCTTGTGTATATGATCTTGATCATGAATGGCATATTCATTGTTTTGTATATATTGATATATTGGCACAATACGACAAAGGACCTTGTTGTCTGCTCCTTATCAAAAGCAACAAAGCAACTCATAAAGTATCCACTACAGTTAAATGCTCTCCAAATAGTCACGGATGTCACTTGGATGTAACAAACCTTGCCAGTCAACCATGACTGCTCTAGTGCATCATCAACCATGACTGCTGGTTCTCTAGTGACTAATAAAATGACTAGTTTTATTGATGTGCATGTAAGTTATTCTTCATACCGATACCAAGGCTCTAGTGTCAACTTATATTGATGCAGTTTCAAACGACAGTTTGACAAGCATCATGGCGCAGGTATTTGGTGGACTGTTCCATGCTGGAAAGGGTTTCTACATCCAAGTGATATCTGCACAGGTTAGGAAAGAGTTGGCTGTAGTAGATTCTTTATGAGACCTCTTGGAGCCAGACTCTGGGACACCACTTGTGTGATTTAGTATTTGTAAGATGTAGCGAACATTTCATTTGAATGAAGTGATTGATTATTGTGCAGTTCGATTTTGTATTAACACTCGCTTCTTTGTGATTCAAATAACTTCACATTGTCAGAAATTAAGATTAACACATTGCGTTGAATTCCATAGTGCTATGGTTTTGGTGTAAAGGTTTAGGTCTTGGTCTTGATCTTGAGTAGGGAACAACCGGGTAGACATTTCTACCGGGTAGCAAATCCGAGTATTTGGATGTACTATTTGCCGGATCCGGGTAACAACCGAGTACCGTTTTTTAAAACTTTTTTACATGTAATAAAAAAAAGATCAGCATAAACATTATTTTTTTACCTGTAATAATGAACCAATTAGATATATATACAAATACGACAGCGACTGTAAGTCTCTATTAGTGTATTTTGTCACTTTTTTTTTGTAAATTGTAACTATAATTTTGAGATTGATCGAATTCCAAAAATTGTAGGTATTTGCGTGGGTATTATTTGCCGAGGCGAATAGTTCCGAAAAACCCGATATCCGGCCGGGGCAAATGGCCGAAGCGATTTCCGGTTGTTCCCTAATCTTGAGGCTGAGGTAACAGTGAGGTTTGAACCCTTTGGTCTTGCTTGGTTTCAAAAAGTGGTCTTGGTCTTGGAATTTTGGTCTTGCATAAAACGCTATTTCATTTCCTATATTGTACATATGGCACTAGGCAGATTGCAGAATTACTTTATCTTGATGCCAACAAATCAGGAATCCACTGATACATTGCAAGAGTTGTTATTTTTAGTATGTCTGTATAAATAGTAGTTTATATCTTTGTGTAAGTAATAGGGAACAACCGGAAATCGCTTCGGCCATTTGCCCCGGCCGGATATCGGGTTTTTCGGAACTATTCGCCTCGGCAAATAATACCCACGCAAATACCTACAATTTTTGGAATTCGATCAATCTCAAGATTATAGTTACAATTTACAAATAAATTATACAACTGAAACTAAATTTCTGCAACATTTAAGTATTTAACCGAAAATCGCTTCTAGTCCACTTCTAGGGCTTGAACATTCTATCTTTTTAGTTAAATTAATTTTATTTCCATTTTTATTTGAGTTTTGTAACTTTTGTTTCGACTTGAAGCTTTCAATTTTTTTTATTGACAAAAGTCACAAAATACACTAATAGAGACTTACAGTCGCTGTCGTATTTGTATATATATCTAATTGGTTCATTATTACAGGTAAAAAAATAATGTTTATGCTGATCTTTTTTATTACATGTAAAAAACGGTACTCGGTTCGTACCCGGATCCGGCAAATAGTACATCCAAATACTCGGATTTGCTACCCGGGAGAAAATGTCTACCCGGTTGTTCCCTAGTAATTAATCTTTCTTGTTACAGATTGTGGTTCTTGTTACATGATATGATTTCTATGGTTTGAACTTCTTTACCTGTAGGCAAACCTAGTGTCCATAGTTATTAGCCATCTCTATGTAGTTTAATATGAGGTGACTTATTGACAGCACTCCCATCTTCCTTCTTAGTTTCGGGTACCATTTTAGCAGTGGCGAGTGTGTGATTAAACCAGAATGAAAGACTCATTGAGCAGTATCAAAATCTAATACTAGGTGTTGGAGTGTTGCCAATTATGTGCAGACCTGAAAACCGCAGAATTCATGCCACTTTTTGTGTCCTTATGAAAAACAAGTTCTGTAACGTGATTTATTTTGTTAAAAGCAGTAGTTCCAATAATTTAATCACATCTTATGGCTTCAGAGGCAGTTGAATGTTTATTAAAGCGTCTTTCTATTTGCAGTTTCATAGTCTTTAAACACAACAGTTGATCATCAGAGCTATGTTTCAATCGTCTTTCTCAGTCTGATAACCTTTGAGGTCTGACTGCTCCTTCTCACTCTGCTCCTTTTAAGCTTTGTCACAGTTCACTGAACACGTGTACTCAAAGACTGATTCATGCTAGACAAACCCTAGGCATCTAGAATATACCAACAAAAAGAAGAAGAACAGTCCCTGAAGTTAGCCCTGAGGCAGCCTTGGGTATAAAGTGTTAGGGGCTTAATTTTCTTGGCCTAGGCTTATGTGGGCATGTGGCCAGTGCTCTCCCTTACTGTCTGATCTTCAGTAATGTAACTAGGACTTTTCATTTGGAGGGGGCTTTAAGCCTTGAGCTTGGCCAGTGCACGAGCCTATAGTGACTCTGGGGTTTCTTTATTTATTTTTTGGAGGGCTTCAGCTTCATTTGGGGGACTTAAGCCCCCAAGCCCAATGCTAGTTACGTCCCTGCTGATCCTCCTACGTACACTGTATGGTCATAGTACTCATTATAGCTGACTTGACTAGGGGGTACAGATGGAGCAGAAATCTTAAATCAAATTTCTGCCCTGGTGGGGATTTGAATCCCCGACCTCTCGATTGACAGTCCAGCATACTGACCACTACACTATTGAACTAAAGGCAAGGTAGTATCAGAACATTTTGTGACACCTATTAATGACAGTCCACTGGCTTATTGCGTCCACTTCAGTTAGTGTGACTCCACATAATGATCAGATTACATACGCTTACAAGTAATGTCTGGAAATGGTAGACAATGTGGACAGTATATGAAGTCTGGTAAAAAAGCACATTCACTGGTGCAGATATAGTCAGACATGAGCATGACCTGTTGCATACAATAATAAAAAAATTCTGGCTGTGGGCAACACTGAATGCGATTTGACACCAAACACTTTATCTGTGCGCTCTAGCTACTTGGGTGTCTATTGTTCGTAGCAGTTTTGCTTGGCACCTTTCAGTATAAGTGAGATGCATGGGAAAATGTATTCTCAATAGGAGCTATTGTGAACTAGTGGAGGAGGATTTTAACACTTTCACAACGAGCATGCACTAAAAGTGACTGGATAACTAATGCAACTTGTAGTTAAAGTGTTAAATAATTCAGCAGTCTGACTGAAGGGTAATTTCTATGATTCAGCAATGCTTGAGGAAAATTCCATTCTTACCTGACCTTTGGTATACATTTTGTAGTACAGTTAAATCAAAAGTATAGTGAAGGCAGCTGAATAACAAATAATTCAAATCATTTGAACTATAAGAGCAATCTACAGCAATTATTCTACATTGTAGAACTTCACTGAAAATATTTAAATATTTAACTATTAGTCATAGCGGGACATTCACAAGGGTGTGATTAATCCAGAATGACCAGTTTACCATAAGGTTTAATTTGCTAATCTTTTAATGATGGCATGTCTCATACTCAACTGGTGTCTGAATTAATAATCCTTGGGCAAATAAATACCTCTGACCCTACTAATATATAAGACCAGTTATTAATTAGAAGTATTTAAGTGTTTGGTAAATATTGGAGGGAGCATTGAAAGACCAGGATTTATTTGCATGTCTGATCAGGCTGAGTCTGTTATAATTCTTCATCTGCACTTGTTAGAAGGAGAAATGTAGGCTACAGGTAGGTGGAGGTGTTTCTGTGACTGGAGTTTCATTCTAAATTACAGAGGAATGCGTTAGAATTCCTTAGGTAAGTGTCACTTCATTCGTTTAAAGAAGTTACCAGTACAATGAGTACATGTTGGAGTTCTGCTGGTGAATTCGAGGAAGAATGCTACTCACAGTTGCCAGGTTTGCTTGGCTTACAGAGTTGAAGCAGGCTGATTTTAAGTGTTCCTCTTTTGCTATACATGGTTAAGACTGGTATGTGGATATACTTGGTAGTTTGTTTAATTAGGAGCCTGTTTAATTTCAGAAATGTTAAGAACTAGCAAACTCAGCTATGATGAGTACACTGACCGTACACTGTCGGTGGGAAGATGAGACAATGAGGGAGAGGACTGGCCACCCACCCTGATATGCCGAGGCTAAGAAAATGAAGTCGTTAACACTTCATACCCATGGCTGCCTCAGGGCTAGCTTAAGGGATTGCTCTTCTTCTCCTTATTGGACAAAGTTGTTAGGAGAAAGAGTTGGTGGTTGATATGATCGTGTCCCAGTCTTTAAGATATACGACAGGTGGTCAAGAACAGGTGAACAGCGTTGGAATTGCAGCTTGTTGGGTTGGTAAAGATGGAAGGAGAAAGAGCAGTGAGGACCTGTGGATCATAATTTTACTGTGGCTTTAGAATCTGACATTGTCATACAATAGCTCATTTTAAGACAATACTTGAGTGGTGGGGGGGGGGTCAATGGCATCTAAAGGTAGTTATAGAATAAGGTTCTACTGTATTTCATGTTTATGTATAAGCTCTTGTTTGCTTCTATTGAGAGGAATGATGTAGACCAAAGTCACTTGATTTCAAATCCTGAATTCAACAGCATAATGCTTACTGCAGGTGGATGTTTTGATACAAAATGTATGCAATTAGTTGTTACATGATGTTTGGAATGACGGCAATGCTAACGATTAATTACTAGGGTTTTGTGTTGCAACAATAATCCAACACAGTGCCGGTGTCCCGAGATATTCTATCCCCCTAAAGCGTACCCCCGGATGAAATAAACTGGTTTACAGTATCCGGGGATAAACCATTCTATCCCCCATCGTCATACACATCACGATAGCCAAGACGAAAATCCAGTCAAAATCACCAAAAACTAAGTAAATTAATTTCAGGTCGACGTACAAACTAAAGATACGCATTGAACTTAAAATATTTTATGTGTACAATAAATCCAAACAGTACGACTGAATACACTTGGAAACCGTCAAAAATGCAAACTAAACCGAATGCTCCATTTCGCTAAGGGGGATGCTCATGTATGGGGGATACTCAATTTTCGTGACACCGGCTTTAGTTATGGGCGATATAGGCGGCTGCCTAGAGCGGCATTTTTCAAGAGGCGGCAAATTCCGGAAAATACATGATGTTCAATTCCGTCAAAAAGATGTCATTTATGAGTAAGGGGCGGCATATTTGTCCTTGCCTATAGCACAAAACTGTCAAAGACTTTCAAAGGCTGCCACTGATCAAACAAGCTGTTCTGGCTCTAATGTACTGGTCTGACCTTTTAGTGATAGTTGGCTTGCTTTTGCAAAACAGCATGCTGAATGCTTGCATCAAATTGCTATTAATAGCCAGTGTTCCTGAGTGCATATATTATAGCCACAGTTTTGTTGTGTTTCATTTAGGCAAAAATAGAATCCCTTTTGAGGGTAGCCTACTATATAAATTTTCTGTTATATTGCACTGTTACTTTAAACGTATAAACTGGTGCAAAGTCAGTTACTAATTTATTCAACTATGTGGATTTTTATTTTCAAGAGTTTTTTGGTTTGTTGAGGCATAAACAATTTGTTCAGACACTGAATGACACATGATACTCAATAGCTGCCATGGATATTATGTTGACCTGCTGAAAGCGAACTTCAACAAAGTTTAGGTCGGTTTGGTCTGTTTAATGTGGCATATTATGATGCTTGAGGCCAAACCTAGATGAGGCATACTGCAGTATAGGCCTAGGTCAGTTTAACTGCAGTGTTTAACTGTGGGAGTTCCAGTCACAGCTGCTACACTGACCAGGTATACAGCTAGCCTGAAGTTGTTCCGCGGCCTTTGGTGAGTTAAGTACACTGCATAATAATTTCTTGGCTGTCCCCTATTGGATGGCGTTTAAGTGGGTCAGTTGAGGAAGGGAACAGACAGTAGAACTGTTTGTAGGTGTGCAGAATAGAGCTGGGTGGGTGGTATGGAGTATTTGAAGTTGGGGGATACTGGGAGCATTGTTTGTACTTTTTAATGTGCTGTAAAGTAGTGGTCCTTCTGGTGTCATTTGTTAATGATTGACCGGGAAAAAAATGGGAAATATCTGTATAAGGTAAGTACTCAGAATTCAAGTTTGTTTAACTGAAATTATGTGAAGAGAAGACCAGAATTAGGAAATTCAGGAAGAGAAGGGTGTTTAACATTATTGTCTTCAGCATAATTATTTTAAATGACTCTTTAATGAGCAAAGAAATAATCTAAGTCTAGCTGAGTTTAAAGAACTAAAGCATTCTTACTTCATACGTGGCAGCTGGGCATCGTTGAGTTAGGTTACCAACACGGTTCAAAAGTTAAATGACATTGTATGGCAGTTACGGCTGTTGACGTCTGCAGATATAAAGTATTGTTTTCAACAGTTCTCACCGTTTCTATGGCACAATACAGCTATTCTATTATGCCATTGTCAACAGATACCAATATTTTTATTATTATATTCGTTTATTGGCACACAAAAACAGCTTGGTGAAGTGGCTACAATGCTGGTGGTCTGGTAAGCAGTCAAGTTAGGCAAAATCAGGTCCAGTAGGTACTTGGATGGCTGGCCATTCCTAGAATACTAACCCTGCTTCACCTGACATCTTTTTAAAGTCTGCATAAGGCAAGTTGGGAGGATGAAAAAGGTATCATGTTGCTGGACTGTTCTGGCAAGGGCCAGGCTTTTGAGGAGATTGGCTGATAGACAAATATTGGTCTACCTTATTTACAAACTCAGGTAATGGTAATTTCAAATTTATACAGCACCACTTAAAGAGAGACTCATCAGGTAATGAGTTTGCAATCATAATCTCTGAATTCCTAAAGCACTATTTAAAAGCTAAGTAAAGGACACCAGCTTATTCACTCCATCATGTCAGAGGAGAATTGTCCACAGATACCAAATAATTATAATAATAGGAGGTTCAAGTTCTGTTGCCAGGAGATGAGGGAGAGGAGTCAGAGCAGCTGCTAAGGTGGGTTTTGTCTGTGTTGAGAAAGACTGGAAAGCAGAGGGCAGGATCATGACAACTGGTTTGTAGGTTTGATCTGACCTTGTACTAGTTAGCAACAACTAGGTCATAAATCATCTTCATATTATCGTGATAGGCAATAAAGTGGCTGTGAAAGTAGTGACGTTTTCATAAGGTGTGATGTGATATACGGAGTTTGTATGGAGTTTACTGTTGACACCTGGTTTGCAGTTCTGCAGAAGGTCGTCTTGTTGTGGCAACATCTGTGTTTATTTGATTTTGCAGAGAAAGTACAAATAAGTGATTAGGTCAAATGTACATTGATATTCTGGGACAAGGCATTCAAGCATCTATTATAGTCACTGTAACAACATCAAGAGTTTAGTGATTACTTGATCTGCATCAATCAGATTTTCAAACTGAAGTTGTTTTGATTGTCAAATTTTACTGTTAAAGCTTTAAATATTTAGTGCATGCATCCAGGGGCATAGCCAGGTTATTCTGATTACGGGGTCATAACAATTCCCTTGCTCTTACTCAATAACAAACTTGTCACATCTGTGCAAATTACATGAGACATTGTTGTTTGTGGTGCATATTAGGTGCAATTCTAGATGCTTTGATGTTTGCCCTGAGTCCATGAATACATTTGAATCTATTTCTCCAGGAGTAAATCTAAAATGGTTTTCCTCTGTCAGCAATAAAATTCTTTTTGTTGTCATTAGGCAAAATGTGGGAACTGAGAAATGATTGTGGCTGGATGATGATAGTGGCTGGATGATGATAGTGGCTGTAAAATGATTATGACTGGGAAATCATTCAGGCTGGGAAATGATTATGGATGGTACATGATAATGGTACTTTTAACTGAACCCGATGCAGAACAGTTATGGGCTCGCGTGCATTCCATGCCTCTGCCCCCAGGGAATGGAATTGACTTCTTCTTTCTCTTCGTAGCTTAAATTCACTTCCTTCAAAAAACGGCTCAAAACTCAACATTTCTCCTTGGCTTTCAAGCACATGGATGGATATCTGACCACATCTTCCTCTGGCATCTGTCTATTCGCACTTCTGATTCACATTTCAGTGTGACCGTGCACGCATTACAAATTTAATTAATAATAATTGGCAAATTTATTGGTTTCAATTATGTACTTGATGGTCGTAGGCAACGAGGAGAAATGTAAGAAGTTAGTAGTGACTGAAAGTAGGGAGGTGTAACATATTGTGTTGTGCATTAACAAAACATTACGTCATACCATTTACGAACTCCGATACGCTACATGATTTGTTTGCCTCGATTTCTATTGTCTGTGAAAGGTTTTGATGGATATTTGTTTGCTAAGTACTGTTTGTCAGTCAGAGGAGACTTTTTTTTATTACATCCTGTTACTGACCTATAACTTTGTGTTGCTGAATGATTGGCAGTTGACATAAGGTGACCATGACACATAAGTACTTCAGTCGGTCGGTCAGTCAGTCAGTCGCCTTTATTTTCATTGGACAAGCGCGCATGCGTATCATGCTGTAGCATGATTGCTTATGTATTTAACACAGATTACAACAAAAATAATTACAATGTTGTTCATTATACAATCGGTGTTGTTCATTGAGCTTTACACGACTAATTATAACTATAAATATATAAGTTTGCCAAGCTACTATTGTGCATTAGTGGTGATAATGAGTGATTTATTACTGACCAGTACTTACTGTATCTTTGGTAACCTTTGCCTGCTCAATGGTCTTTGCCTGCCCTATGGATCTTATCTGAAGTAAACATCAATCTCTGCTGTAGTGGTTTGTTTTAATCGTGTACCAGTGACTGAACTGGTTTTCTTGCGAAGCTGAATGTTAATTAGGATCATATTGAAGGTTTGACGGACATGTTGTCAATGCTAAACAGACAAGTTTGTTTCCAAAATGAAGCATTTTGGATTATGTTTCCTGCACTGCAACACTGGCTTTGTAAGTTACGAAGTCATAAAGCAATGAGATGACATTTTCTTTGGCAGCCGTTCCTTTTCATCAGTTGTCAGTTTGGCAAATGTGGAGAAAGGTTTGTTGAAAACTTTATGGTCTCTTGTGCACATATGACAAGTTATCACACAGGTTGATGCCTGGTTTCCCGAGGAATTGCAATTTAAATTTATATATGTTTGCGTGTATGTATCTGGGGGGGATGCGGTGGTGCAGCGGTGTGTTCTGTGCCTTGTAACCTGAGGGTCGCAGGTTCAAATCTGCCTCGAGCCACTGCGTAGCGACCCTGGACAAGTTGCTCACCCACAGTTGTCTATGAGGTAGGCAATGGGAAACCACCTCACTCATATCATCCCTGGGTGGCATAAAAGCCAGTGGACCTGCCTTTGGGCAGAGAATTCGTCATCATCATTTGTATCTGGACTTCTAAAAAGTGTATATTAGGAACCCCTTGAAGCGTTATGAACATGGCTGTCTAAGGAACCTGAAGAGGTGCATCTTAACTTAGCACCTATTCATGGCAAATAGACTTGCTTGAGTGTTAGATTGTCTAAATCAAATCATTAGAAAATTTTAATTTTTTGCCTGTTGTTAGAAGTGAATTTGCTGTCACGAAAAGTGCTACACTGGATCTGTCTTGCTGTGGTCACCTCTACCACAAAGTATTGAAACTGAACTTAATTATGTGTTAGGTTCACATAGATCCTGCCATTAATTAAAATCTTGCTTCTAAATGTGGACCTGATGAACCTGTTATGTCATGTGTTCTCTAGTTGCTGAACTTTAATCTTCGTCATTTTAATACAATGAACCATACACAGTGAAAATTCTCACCGGCGGTACGCTGCTTTCCATGTTAATTGAGGAGCAAAGCGAAATACACATCAGTTTGTTAAAGGATATTGTCGGTTGATGTTTAGTTTTGTTTGGATCTGTGTTCGAAATCACTGGACTTTGGTTGGTAGACCATTTAGATTTCATTCAGAATAGCAGCAATCAGTTTCTGCTTTGTGCTTTGCTACACTGAAGTCAGTCTGATTAGATTGTGTTGTTAAATGTATTGTCATACAATTAATAAAGTATCTTATTCATGGTATCTACTCATAAGTGCCTTCAGACGAGTGAAAATATGCCAGTAACTCCGGTTGCAACGATAAGGCAGAGGTTAAAACAATGGCAATTCGCACAGATTGTGCCATAACTGAGAAGGTCTGATGTTGCATGATATTAAACAGTTTGCAACAGGGGCAGTTTATGTCTCGTTATGAAACAGGGTTCAATTCAGCAGCTGACGTTGTTAGACTGAATCTGATTTGGTTATTTATTAAGGTGATGCGTGTAGCTGCGTGGTCAATGATTACTCAGTTTTTGATCACTTGGGTATTACTTCCACAGAATTTGAAGTTTTTAATTTTTCTTTTGGTGTGGGTGAGTTAGAAGCATTTCTGACTAGAAACATTGGAGACATTCCAGCCCACTGACTGATGGCTGGCTATGTCTGATTCATGTGGACAAGTTTCAGCTGTGCTGTTGAACAATAATTATACTCTGGCTACTTGGGGCATTCCACGTCAAATCAACACAGTCATCATGCATCACCATCTCCGATTTTGTTGAAATTTGGTATGGTGATAAACCACCATGAAAAACTTTCAAAACCAGAATTTTAGATTTTTGGGTCAACCGGTGTCCGAGATATGGGTCAGTGAACTTGACCGAAAAGGGCCGATTTCTGCTGACCGGCTAATGTTCAAACGGCTGTATCTCAGCTTCTATTGCACCTAGAGACACAATTTAAATACCAAATTGAAGGTATTAAATAGCTCTATCTGAGCAAAACATTCAGAAGCATTTATATTTAGTAACAAAAAAATTGTGAGCAACTGTAACCTAATGACCCTGACCTAGGTCATTTTGTAAAATCTGAAAAATATAAAAAAATTTCCCATGCAAAGCTTTCATTCTTCTTAACAATTGGTGAAAATTTCAGAGTGGGCACTCTCATAGTTTTTTTACAGTGAATTTTTAAAGGTACAGTCATGGTCGCGATTCGCAATCATCATGTGTCGCCTGATAGATCTTTGATATCACTGCCAAAGCCTGCAGCACATCAAACCACCAATGTCCGTCATACTTTGCAGTGATGTAGCCCTTGATGTCTGAGAGTTTAATCGTGATCTTGTTGTCTATCTTTATAAACTGCAAGACACGTTCATTTCTAGGACTATCCAGGCTGCTGGAGAAGTGTTTAACTTACTGGGTGGATGCAGCAAAGCTTTTGTGTGCCTGCCACTGTGCGAGCAGATTCAAATCTGTTTTCAACAGGATTGCCTCCTGTTCATAATCCTCAGTAGCATAACAGTGGAAGGTAACTGATGGAATTCACTCTGTGGAAAAGCAAATAATTGATGGGGAGTCATGATTTGGTCATTGTATGGTCTCTGTAGACTGGCCCAAGTTGCCAGTCTTTGACAGTTCCTCCTACTCCATCACAAGACAGTGAAATCCAGAAATTAAACAAGATTTCATTTAAATCAGTAAATAAGTAAGCATGTGAGTAAGCCTAATTTTTGTTCTGCTTGCTGTGTGAGATAATGTTACAACATCAACTTGTGTAAAGATCATTGGTGTTAAAAGCTGGGATTAATCAGTTAAACATTCATGGCATATCACCAGTCGCGAATTGCGACCACAATTGTACGTTTAAAAAATCACTGTAAAAAAACTATGAGAGTGCCCACTCTGAAATTTTCACCAATTGTTAAGAAGAATGAAAGCTTTGCATGGGAAAAATTTGATATTTTTCAGATTTTACAAAATGACCTAGGTCGGGTCATTAGATTACAGTTGCTCACAATTTGTTTTTACTAAATATAAATGCTTCTGAGTGCTTTGCTCAGATAGAGCTATTTAATACCTTCAATTTGGTATTTAAATTGTGTCTCTAGGTGCAATAGAAGCTGAGATACAGCAGTTTGAACATTAGCCGGTCAGCAAAAATCGGCCCTTTTCGGTCAAGTTCACTGACCCATATCTCGGACACCGGTTGACCCAAAAATCTAAAATTCTGGTTTTGAAAGTTTTTCATGGTGGTTTATCACCATACCAAATTTCAACAAAATCGGTGACGATGACGTCCATTTTTTTCTTAAAGTGTGTTGATTTGACGTGGAATGCCCCACTTGTCAACTGTGTGACTTCACTGTGTTTCCATTCTTTAAAGCATAAATTTTAATGCAAACTTACTGTCATTGCCATGTAAGATCCTATTTTTTTATGAGTGTTTAATGTGTCCATTTTATGTGTCATGGCACATTTGCCCACATTGCTACTACAATGCTGCGGTTGGCCTGAAAACATGGAATGAGCTCCCTTTGGCTATACACCACCTCCTGAGTACTACCTGCTCTCACTTACATTTGCTGCTTAAGAGTGACGTTAAGACTACGTTATTGTGCCTCAGAGTAGGGATCTTGAAGGGCTCTATATAAATTCTGATTGATTGATTGATTTATTTATTTATTGATTTACATTTTCAAGATCTATGAAGATGCATACTGTGGCTAAGAAACCTGCTCCTCCGACTCCACGTTCACTGCTCGCTGCTCAGGAGCCAGACGAAATGAGTGGACCCTCAGCAGCAGCAACCACAGCATCTTCTTCACCCGAGGACCAGGAGTTAACCATTCATCTGCCAGATGGCAGCACAACTCTCGTATCCATCAATCCCAGGTATTGTTAGTCTTAATAATACTACATATATATTTATTCTTTAATTTAATTCTTTGTTTTGGCAGTTGCTATGTGCACAAGGCCAGTAGCAATAGTTTCAGTTTAATGATGCTGTGTGATAGCAAAGATCACTAGTGTGGCCTCCTCCTTAATCCAGGCTTGAGACTGGCACTGTCAGAGTACAAACAGTGGTGGAGTTCTACAAGGCCAGTAATTCCAATTCTCAGGCACCAGATGAATGTGTGCAAACATCTTGTTCAGGGCTGTTATATAGGCTGTGCTTAGCTGCCTAAACATGTCATTGTTGGATTAAATGCCACACCTGCTGCCAAATAGACCACAAGGCCACACACAGCATGTATGCATGTATGCTTGTATGTATGTATGGTAGGTATGTATGTATGCGTGTATGTATGTGTGTGTGTATGTGTGTATGTACAATTGTACATGTATGTGTGTATGTATGATGTATTGTATGTATGATGTATTGTACGTATGTGTGTATGACTGTATGTTTGTATGTGTGTATGTACTGGTATGTATCTGTCTGGCTATTTATGTAGTGCCTTTTGAGAACCTTTCAAGGGCATCTGTAGTATAGAGGCACAAGTTATAGGTAGGTGGCTTTAAAAGTATTCCATCTTGTTTCCTTGTTTTCCATTTCATTCCCCTCCACACAACAACGGGTACAGTTGGAGGGACAATGAAAACAGTTAGCTCTTGGTCAAGAGCATTTCTATCTTATTGGAAAAATTTTAAGGGAATCTATAGATTCAGTTTTTCAATTACTACCAAAAGATGTTTATGACCTTATGAAATACCCCAGGCCCCTAGGAAAACCTACCAGTATGCTAACCTGCTGAAGTGCATGTTAAATTTGTTATAGATTTACATTCACCTCACCATACCTGTTCTCAGATTAACTTGTTTGTGTAATAATGCCTCTGAGCTGAACTGTGATTAGAAATTAACTTGAGCTGCTTGTGCTACCTGGCAATGCCTTGCTGTCCAAATGCTGTTATTTAATGATAGTCAGCCTTGGGTGTGATATGTCATAATGAGGTTTTGGCTTAACAAGAGTTAATCTTCTGTATTGGCTTCAGGTGACGTTAGTAATCACATTGCAGGTAGCCTAAGCCGAGTTTGTAATTGATTTGAGACTTTTTTTGTGGGTGGGACGACTGCCTTGTAAAACCTGTTTTGCGGACTGTGTCATTTCTCTTTTTCTGATTCTTGTGATTATTTTGTGATTTGGCAACTTTTATTTCTGTGACATTCCTTGCTGAGACACTTGGTCATACTGATGCAATTCATTTCAGTTTTTTGTCACCTGTATATTTGTCAACTGTGAGTAGAATGCCATGTGTGACACATTTAGTTTTAAAATTACTGGTGCTGATTAAAATTAAAATTCTGTCTTAATCTTTACATAATATTATGATTAGACTACTTTCTGTGAACAGTCATTCCTTTTCTAGTTTAATTACTAGAATTACTTTTATGCCAGGTATCCAAGTACCTGACATTTTAAGCCTAGCCATGTAAGTAAGTAAGTAAGTATATCCTTTATTGTAACTTATTGTTTTATTTATTTTATGACCATCCAGGCTGTTGTCACCCCATGCACTACAAATTGTTAATGCATCATACACACCAATTCAAATTCTAATCAGTAGCAGCAGTTGTTGGAAACTATCAGCTGCTTGACTGGTGACTCAACTTCATATCTTGTGGAGCTAGATACCCTTGTGTTGCCTTTCCCAAGTCACTCTTCATTTGGTTATGCATTAACTGATCTTCATCTGTTAGAGCTTGAAACTGGTAGTTCTGCAAACCAGTACATTGGCTGTGGTCTGCCCTTCATTCTGGAATAATAATAATTTAATAATAATAATACAACAACAACAATTTCTATGGTTCTTTTTCCATAACTCTTTTTCTCCCTTTCTATCTTATCTTTCTTCTGTATTTACTTACTTATAAAAATATAAAATGACTAATTTAATATATTTCATTTAAATAAAATTGTTTTAATGTCATTTAAATTGACATTATAATATGCACCGTAAAAATCTCTGTATATACTTATTAAGTATATGTATCAAACTTGATTTGGAAGTTATTCATCTGTATACGAATTATGTATGTATCTACTATGGATATGTATATTATGTATATTTAAAGTTACTGAGGATTGATCTTGTTCCAAGGTCAGGTGATAAACTGATGCTCAATTAATCTTAAATCGATTGTCCAAATTTTATTATTCCAATTTAAAATTATCCAAATTTTATTATTCCAATTTAAAATTGGTGGATTGATGGCAATTGTGATGTTGAAATTGTGCTGCAAATTTGTTGATGGTGAATAATTAATCTATTCTTTGCTTATTGCTTGATGCTGTGTTATCACTTAATGCTGATTGGTTGATGATATGTTATCATTTGATGTAGTAAGCCAATGTTGGACCTGTTGATAAAGATCTGTGGCCAGCTGCATCTTAGCCCAGCGGAGCACAGTCTGCAAGTATTCATGGGAGACGACAGCAGTTGGCCAGTCAGCTACAAAGCAAATCAGACGCTGTCATCACTAGGAGTCAACACAGTTAAACTGGTTTCAAAGAAATTAGAGAAAGACAAACTCAAGTCGTCGACCCAGCAGCCGTTTGAAGTAAGAAAATAGCAGTTTTATTTTGATAGTTTGGTTTTCCACTTTATGAAGTCTGAGTTCTTCTTGACCAAGATCAAGATGAGTTTATAAATTAAAACATGAATTAAAACATGAATGTTGTATCAGACAAAAGCATTTATGCCACTAGCAAGTGGTTAACACATCTGTGAATTTGAGTTTGTGAAAAAGTTAACTTACAATGCTCCTAGGAACTTCACAAGATTAAAGGTAAAGTGCTTCTCAGTATGGAATTCTTTGATTACCTTGGTGCATAATGTGTTCTTGTCTCATCGTCGAAGGTGGGTCTCTCACTGAGATCGAGTAGTGAAGGACAAAGTGTACAAAGGCCAAAAATGTGCGTCGGTGACCGAGCCTTCTCGGTGGTGGGACCAAGGTGCTTGAACGGTCTCCCACCCTCAATACATGCCACAACTTTGGTAGTTTTCCTAGTCTAGTCTCAAGACTTGCTACTTCTCAAAAGAGTATCCCTGACTGACATTTAGATTTGTTCAGTACCCTTGTAACGGCCTATGCTGTTTTACGTTGTTGCAGAAATTGACGGTTTCATCATCATCATAAATTCTTTAATTCGTTGAGAGAATTCATGTAGCAATTCTTCTGTGTCTCCCCATATGCATTCTCTTCCAGCCCATACCCACAGGGAAAAGAGTTAAATGTTGATAATATGGAGCATCCTTAACCATAAGAACATGCAGATCCTGAGTGAGCCCATTTCTGGTAGATGGACCCCATGACCCAAAAGGTATGATGCTGCTGCATTGTTGAAGTGTCTGCTAAAGGATGAAGAACAAGAATATGAATATGGAATTCAGATCAAATGTGTTCTTGTTTTTGTTGTGCGGCACAGAGAACTCTGTTTTCCAAACCAAAATCATAATGTTGCATTTTATTTTAGATTACTCAGCGACTGATTGTCAGTTTGCCAAACAATCAGAAATATGTGATGCGCGTTAAGCCAGATATCCTTCTGTCAGAACTTTTCACGTTGGCAACTGCTCACAAGGGTCTTGATCCGCAGACCTACAAGCTCTGTCACCCGTCTAAACCTGACTTAATCCTCAACATGGATAGTCCGTTACATGTCTACGGCATTTCAGAGATCTGCTTGGTCAAAGTTACCCGTAAGTGAAACTCAGTTTTCATTGTGATATTTTTTATGGCTGTAAATGGTGGTTGCTAAACACTTAGAAAGGTGTTGTGAGACTTCTTGCAATTATGATTAAGTTTTAATATACAAATGGATAATTTAAATAGCATGAGTGAATAAGGTACTTCTTACTTAGAGTTTTCGGGTTATTCCAAGATCACAAACTTATGTAAACTGTTAGTGCTAAACTTAGGCATAGAGGTGTGAGGAAACATGTTGGGTATATTGCATGCCTTACAAGTTGTTTTTACCATGTTTTATGCTCGTTTATATAGTACCAGTCAAAATTACTTCTAAGCTTTGATCAGACAGCTGAAAATACTAGTGACACCTGACATTATTTTTAATCGTGTAACATTTCTCTCATTTTTTGATCATGTAACTTCTCTCATTTTTGATCATGTAACTACTTTCATTTTTGTCACATGTATGAAGTGAAAGCTTAGCATTTAAAGTTCATGTAACATAAACTGCATTATGTAACTGTTACATTCAATTTATTTTATATTTACAATTTCTGGAAAGATCTAAACAGCTAAAATTCCAGTGAACAGATTTACTTCACTGCCCATCAACATCACTTGCCATCTGGTGAATTAATTTTAAAACATTTCTGCTAACATCAGCACAGGACAAATTCACCATACATGTACCAAAACAAATGCAAAATAAACCACCTGATTTGAATTCGTAAGGCCATAGTTGAAGAGCAAAGAAAAGCTGCTCAGTGATAAATATGGGTTAATTCGAGGTGTGCCTCTGTGAAATTCATCTGTAAATATTTAGCAATAATTTCACAATAACAGTACAATGCAATATTTATTATTATAGTCTAAACTGAAAGATACCGAATACAATACAATTGACTGAGGATTCTGAAGCAAGAAAGAGTGCATTAAAATTTGCTGCACCTCATAATCTGGGTCTTTGCCGCTTGCAATATCTGCCCATCTTGTTGATTGCATTGAACTTTAGGCTGAAACTATACAGGACTCTTGATGATCACGCTTCTCTGTTTTTTTCAGTTTTATTTGGCTGAACCTTGGACTTGTTTTGTGCATTTTAATAGTGTTTATGTTGAACGAATTGTGACACAAATTGCTAATTGGAGTATTGTTTTCCTTCCATCAGTTTAGCATAATCCTGAAGTAGAGCCGTTCGTGACTTATCTTATTTGAGTAATAGTTTCACGAAGGGGAACGTATGTGATACTGAATCACTGTTTTACACCAAATGTAGGAACAAAATTTAAACTGCTGCACACTGAAGTTAGAGCAGTTTCGTGCAGTGTTAAGGAGTAAGTAGATCTCCCTGTTGTTACAATGTTTTCTCCTATAGCCATCTTTGGCTGAGTAATTCAGAAGGCTAGAAGCAAATCTGTCAAACTCTAGGTGATACTGAATCACTGTTTTACACCAAATGTAGAACAAATAATTTAAACTACTGCACACTGTTCAAAGTTGGAGTATGTGTGCAGTGTTAAGGAGTAAGTAGATCTCCCTGTTGTTACAAGGTTTTCTCAAATAGCCATCTTTGGCTGAGAAACTCAGAAGGCTAGAAGCAAATCTGGCTAACTCTAGGTGATACTGAATCACTGTTTTACACCAAATGTAGAACAAATAATTTAAACTACTGCACACTGTTCAAAGTTGGAGTATGTGTGCAGTGTTAAGGAGTAAGTAGATCTCCCTGTTGTTACAAGGTTTTCTCAAATAGCCATCTTTGGCTGAGAAACTCAGAAGGCTAGAAGCAAATCTGGCTAACTCTAGGTGATACTGAATCACTGTTTTACACCAAATGTAGAACAAATAATTTAAACTACTGCACACTGTTCAAAGTTGGAGTATGTGTGCAGTGTTAAGGAGTAAGTAGATCTCCCTGTTGTTACAAGGTTTTCTCAAATAGCCATCTTTGGCTGAGAAACTCAGAAGGCTAGAAGCAAATTTGGCAAACTCTAGCCTTGGAAGACCCAGCCTGTCTAAAAAATCTTTTGATAAGAAACTAAAAAGGCTAGAAGCAAATGTTGACAAACTCTAACCTGAAAAGCCCCACCCTCTCTAAAACTCTTTCACTAAGAAACTCATCAAGCTTGAAGCAACTGTTGACAAACTCTAGCCTCAGAGGCCCAACTCTCTTTCAAAATAAGCCAAAAGAAATTCTAAAGGCATTATTATAGGTTATTGCATGTGCTTTATATCCAGCTCCTTAACTGCAAGCAGCATTTAAGGGCTTTTCCATACAATGAAAGCTGGATTTGGTGAATAACTACCAATGAGGTCTTTTGATGGAAGAGTCGATAAAGTGATCTGCAACTGTAGTTTTGTGTTGACTGCAAGCATGATGTTTCTTTTGTGTATTCGCTGCACTTGGTCTTGCATTCTTGTCATGCTCCATTTCCCTAAGTGAGCACCCTTCGTCTCTGAAAAGCTAAATATAGTCTATACAAGAACCGGCTCAATAGCTGGAATTTCATATGATCTTGTGATGTGAGGGCGAGTTTTACAGTTTGAATATAGCCTCGGAGATTATGTGACACATTTTACTGTTAGCAGCCGTACAGAATACCTTTTGAATGTTGGAAAATTAAACAGGATATTTATCTGCTGCTGTTTGTGTGACAGTTAGAATTATAGGTCGACGAGGTCGTGTTTGTATCTTTAACAAGTGTATGCAGTTGAGATTTAAAATTTCTTGCTATTGTTAGCCACTGCCAACAGATGCCTTGAATGAACTTCATAATACAGATTTCTCTATCTTGTTTTTCAAACCTTTGTCACACCAGTGCTGTCCTATTAACACTTCTTCAACGATGTAAGCCAGCCTGAAACCCTAGTTTCATGTTGTAAAACTTTTATTCCAGTAATTTAATCAGCTTGGCTGCATTGGTTGCCTGGATTGTTACTCAGAACTGCCCTAACCCTATATGCCTCAGTGAATCTGTTTTTGATTGAGTTGCCTGTGAATAGTCTTGTTCCCATGACTGAAATTTTTTGGGTCACTGAATTCAGAGTTTACGTTTATATTTAGACATCATGATCTTCGCATTTTGTGCTCTACATCCATTATTAAATTTTGCAGCAAATGTGTAACACCGATTAAATGTTTCAGCCGGCAAAGGTGAATTAGCAACCTATCATAAAGAATGTCAGCATTTTGAATCCGATATGCAAGGAACAACGCGGCCAATGGCTTCTATTTCTGGAAACCAGTCTTCCGCTCAAGGAAGCCAGACCAGAGCAATGTCTTCAGTTCCAAGAAACCAGCCCACGACCAGCAAACATAACACCATGCAAAAGAGTCCATCTCTTCCAGAGTCGAGTGGATTCATGCCTTCGACAAGTTTTGAGAAAAAGAAGGGATTCCTCTCGTTCCTCAAGCGGAAGAAAAGTGGAAAATTTTCATTCGTAAGCATGATCTATTTTGTGATTGTAGCATTTAAATTTAAAAGTCTATAATTCTGTCTTTCAGTTCAGCAGAATACTGGGAGTATAAAATAGAAAGTTTCGATTACTTTTCTTTACGTAGCAGAAATAAAATTTTAGCATTCTCATGCAAGTTTTGTAGGAATTTGAACTAATACAATATAGTGTAAATATTGAAATGAATGTTGTGACTCTAATGTAGAAATATAAATAGATATTAGTTGTTGTTAACATTATCAAGGTTATTATTAATGTGCATCCACTAAACTGCTTCACGGAAATGTTCTCATTTTATTGTTTTCTAATGTGCTGTTAAAATCTGCATCATTATAAAAACACAGGTAACTGGTATTCCATATCATGTGGCAAGAGAAGCTCTAGTTTAAATAAATCAATGGCATCAAGATGGATCATGAAGCACAGTCTTGGTGGAGTGGCCAGCCCGTAGGCAGACTGAAACCTGGAAACGAAGGAGGCACGATTCAGACTGGTACTTGATTAGTTGTTGGTTGGCAGTAGTTTTGTCTCAAAACATTTTCTATGAGATGGAAACTAAAATTAAAATCATGTGTTTTTGTGAAATGTTTAGGGTGGCTCTATGCAGAACTTGCACCAGATAGACTCTGGCAGTACAACTACACTATCAAAACAAAAGCTGGATACTCCAATGAATTCAGAGTCACAGTTGCACAGGAATTCACTGCAAACTTCGAGCACACAGGCGCTTGCATCATCTTCACGGCAGGCGCGCACCATGTCAACTGCCTCCCAGTTGCAGTTGGAAATTCCAGCTGCACCGAAGAAACGCCCTGCTCCTCAGCCTCCTGGAGTTCTTCTGCCATTGACGACGGACAGTGGGACCGGTCGACTGGTTCGACCACCACCACGTCTTCCAGGTGCTTCACATCCGCTGACGACAAGGAGTGGTGTCGAAGACTCGGTTAGACTGGCACCCCAGGTGTCTGGTGTTAGTCAGCCTTCACAGTGTGAGGGACCTGGAGATGTAGCAATCCAGCTGACCAATGCAATCGGACATTCTCCGTCGAGTTCACAGTCTAGCGGATTTGAAGAAATGTCGCCTTCACCCTTAGAGGAATCTAAGAAACCAACTTTCCTTGTTGCTGGATCTCTCGATAAATCGGATTCAGCAGTATCGAATATGAACGGAGGGGTAAGAGAAGGAGGAGGAGGAGGAGCATGCATGTCTTCCGATATGGTGAATTCTGGTTCTGATGTGCATTTTGATTTTGGTCTTCTTCAGAGTGCAGGAAAAACAAAGAGGAGAGCACCTCCTCCACCAGGTATGTGGAGCCCTCGTTTTTTGGTGCTTATTATTAGATGTCTTTTCCTGTGATGTAGTCTGAATCGATTCTTTCCTGAATATCAGTGATCATTTTCTTAGTAACAAAATGCGAATGAATGCCTTTTCCATTCTGATTTTGTGGTATGAATAAATTTTAATATGTGTGCATTTTTACTGATATTTAATTAAATATTTATGCATTCTGAACTATTAAATGCCCTAGAACAGTGCTTCCCAAAGTGGTGGTTCGCGGACCGGTGCCGGTCCGCAAGTCCTCAGTTGCCGGTCCGCAGACTGAATCAAGTTAAATCGTCTCGGTATCAAGAAATGACTACTTTAATTTTTAAAAGTCATAACAAAAAGACTTATTAGGATAGCATTTAAACGGTAGTAGAGTCATATAATTGGCTAAACATGCATTTAAATGAATTTTTGAAAAATTTAAGTGATCGAAAACGAAACAGAAAAATAATGAATAAATTTGGCTACGGTCCTCATGCAGTGGAAAAATTCTTGCCTATTCGTGACATTGAAAGTTAATTCCTGCCGGTCCGTAACACTGAAAAGTTTGGGAAGCACTGCCCTAGAAAGCTGCTAAAGATGCGAAAGTTGTTTTGAGACTATGTCCAACCACTACAGCAATGTGATATGTTGAAAATACAGCAAGAATATACTTTCTCATGTGGGGATTTTATATGTCCTGCATATAGGTTTTGATGCATTAGATAGCGGCATGACAGAAGTTACTATAAACCCTTATGTAGGGCATATGAATCCCATAAGGGAAAAATATCTCAATTACTTTCATTAATTCATTCAGTTGCATGCAGCTAATTCAAATTTAGTCTATTGTCTTCTGTACTATTCCTTCTTTTGTTTGTGATTCTGAGCTATGGGTGTGGACTTTTGATATGTTTTGGACGAAATTACCACAAAGCACAGCTTATGAGCACATCTCAATGACCAAGTGGCTAAGACATTGGCTTTCCACCTTTGCAAGTTGGACTGGATAATAATAATAATAATAGCGACAATTTCTAGGGGGCCATAACACAGCACTTGCCGTTACAAGGGCGCCTTCACAAGCGTAAAAGCACAATGACTTAGAGATACGCCTTGGAGATACCTGGGTCCAATAACATCGCATTGTCAAACTCTGAACAACCCTACAGGCTATCATTTAAAATTTGAGTGCATCCTTAAATCCAAGTAAAAATTGGACAACAACATGTTTATAAAATATTATGGATTGTATGACTTCAAAAGGTATTAAAAATCCCATGCTTACTAGGCATTAATCAGGAGTCTTTTGAAGTAGTGCTGTACAGGTGTACGACTACGAATGTTAGAACAGAATTCCAAATGATTTACTGAGATTATAATAATAATAATAATAATAATAATAATAATAATAATAATAATAATAATAATAATAATAATAGAGATTTGAGTGCCGTAGTTCGTAAGCATTTCATGTGATATTCCGAATTTTCACCTCAGTGCACTGGCATTCACATGATGTATGAGAATGGTCTTCAAAAATGGTCTTCATAAATGATTTGGGGTTACAAGGATTTGAGCTATGAAGTAGAGCCCTGCGCCCGCCGCCGCCCCCCGACATTTTGGACGCCGCCGCCGCCGATTTGTGGGATCGGCGCGCCGACGCCGCCGCCGACAATTCCTCGGCGCGCCGCCGATGCCACGCTGAAGTGTTTAATTGTTTTGTTGCATTTTCATGTTTTCAATGATTTCACGATAAATTGTTGCTTCAGTGGGTAATAGAAGTAGACACACAGAAATACAGCCAGACAGACAGAGACAGCCAGACACAGACAGACAGACATACAGAGACAGACAGACACAGACAGGCAGACAGCAGACAGATCATGGGATGGATAGATTGATGGATGGTTTGGTGGGATGGATGGATGGATGAATGGATGGGTGGATTGAATGACTGATAGTTAGATTGAATAGACGGATAGGAATGAGAAAAGATCGAAAAGGTCCTCTGTCTTACATGCATACTACATAGTTATATATGTAAAACAGAGGATATATATATACGGTGATTGAATTGTCGGGGGGTTGGGAGTGTTCAACCCCCGAATTCATTTTCAACCCCTCCAGTTAATTCCATGAAATTACCTGTGGGGTTAACTTAACCAAGTGCAGATTTAAGTGAATGTACGTACATGTAAAGAATGCTTTATTATAATCTGTACAATATCGGCAGTCATAGGCCTGGGGCGAACCGCCCTCGCACCCCTCCTGGTTGTATGCCGGCGCCCTTCACGACTAGACCCGCCCCTTCATGGTGCGCTGCTATAATGGGTTACGGCCTTGGCATGGGCGAGATTTAGGTCTTTTCTTAACCCAAATAATGTGCTTCCCAAGTATTGCTGTTCTGTCTATCTTAAGGAATGTAAGTAGGAAGGGAGCCGGAGAGGAACACAGACAGCATCGCCATGCCACGGAAGATTTGCATGACCCTAAATTGACCCTCATTTTCCGAGTGAACAAAGTGTCCTCTCTCTCAGGATTTAGGCTAAAAGTTCAAAAGTGCAAGAGTCATCCATTCACAAAATGCACACACAGTGAATGAGTCATCCTTGATATGTTACCCCATCTGATCATCTTGCAGGCTTAAGCATATCCATCATCAAATTAGCACATGCAGCTCACGATCCAACAGTGTAATATAATAATATCAAATTTCTAGTGCATCTAAATCCAAGTCGTACAGCGTTTTGGATAGGCAAGCATTTTAAGAAATTGCAAATCCCTAAGTAGCCTAAGCCTACTAGTGGCTTTCCGGTTGGCGATCTGCACTCTAAACTGCTATAAATTAAACTGCTATGAAATAAAGACTAGTTGGTAGGCCTATTTATAAAATCAATTCACGTTCATGAAATAAATAACATTAACTTTAATTGTGATAAATTGGATATAATCATAAATAGTATCGCGATGGCTGAAGCTACTGAAAGCAAACTCGCGGAAAAGCAGTTTTTGATATAAAAACAGATGGCACCAGCACTCTTTAATCGATAAGTACTTTATAAAAAATACCTCACTGTTCCTGTTACGTTGACTAAAGTTTTAGCAAATTCACAATAATTAAAATTAATTACTTGTGATACGCCGTGGAGGGGGTTTATGGTAAATGGTAACACTTTGGCACGAAGAGTAAAAGATCAGCATAGACGCGGGATCAATTCCCGCTACCCTCAAAAGATCGACTCAGCCTTTCATTCGCCATATGGCGTTCGTAAAATGAGCAGTAGGACGTGATGGGCGCCGTGAATGGCTGCCAAACAGTTAAATTCGATTTATTTAATAACTTGTGATAATCCGTTCATACTATGAATTGTAATCATACTGCGGTGTGTCAGTTTGAAATAATAAACGAAGATTATTATATTTATAATTGTGTCTTATAGACAGCAATTCGTTTACAAAAGGCTTATGGCGTTCTTAGAAATTGAACGTTTTCTAGTTTTTATATTAATTTCAATAAATGTCTGTTTTGCTAGTATTGTCTGTAGTCAAACTCAAACACGACTCAAACTACATCCTAACTACGATTGACAGCTGATTCCTATCAGCACTGAAATAATAGAGCAATTTGTTCAGATGACAGCTTAAAATGCTAGAATTGCAGTGTGGAAATTCAAACTATTTCAAAAGTTCGGACGCCCATTTGACCCCCTCGTAAACTTTTGGATCCGTCACTGTCGCCGACCACGCCGCGCCGCGCCGCCGCCGCCGCCGATTTTTGTTGGTCGGCGCGCGCCGCCAACCAAAATGACCGGCGCGCCGCCGCCGACACTATGAAGTCGGCGCAGAGCTCTACTATGAAGAGAGGTTGAAAAGGTGTGGACTAACAACCTTAGAGAGAAGGAGAAGCAGAGGAGACCTAATCGAGGCTGTATGATTATTACTGGAAACAAGGCTTCATTAGTGTGCAGCTCTACACAAAAAGGGCAGTTGTAAATGAATTTGTGCAGCTGTAGAAGCATTTTTGTGCAGTTACGAATACTTAAAAATGTTCACTGTCATCCGATTTGGAATAATTTACCATGGCTTTTTAAAGGGGTTGTGCAGTTCTAAAAATTTCTTTAAAAAGCCCTCACTGGAAAGGAGGCAGTGGGAGAGGTTTTTTAATTAGCACCAAACAAGGCAACTTGGGGACATAGGTATAAATTATTGAAGACACAGAAAGGAACATTATGGCAGAAAGTCTTCAGTGCAACAGTTGTGGACTTGTGGAATGATTTGGATGATAGTACGGTCTCAGTGGACACTATCACAGCTTTTACGAGTAAGCTACGAGAGAAAGGCTACTAAGCGTAATACAGGTTAATTTGCTGTGGTTCTAACACCGACTACACGTCTTCTGAACCACTTCCACTCTTGTTATGTTATGTTATGTTAAGCACTTGAAAACAATTTTGTTTGATCGTTGTTTAATTGTGTTAGGTCAGGACCTCCTGTGATGAGTTCATCTTTAAGCGATGATGTATAAATTTGCAATTGCAATTTTACCAGTACTTCACTGTACATACATAGATTCAGATGTCTAGAGGCAACAGATTTATGTTGGCATTCAGCAACTTCACTGATAGGGTGTGTCCACAGATATGTCTTGCTTAGTTTCTTCTTTGCATGATTTTTCTTCCACATCCAGTGTAGCTTTCACTCTTTTGCCAACAATCTGTCCCGGTGAAGAAATGAGGAGGGCAGCAAGCTTTTGATTAGAGTCAACTAATGGATCGCTTTAGCTTAGGATTGAATGAGTGGTGAATTCGGGTCCATGACAAATGAGTGTCTGGTGTTGTGGTCGAGTTCAGGTGTACGGTAACCATTTGCCTACAAAATGAAGTAAGTTGATCACCACCGTTGGTTGGAATGCAAGCTGTTGCATAGGCAAAGGACTCGCATGACTGACAGAGACACCAAAGGGATATCTAATGATAAAGGAATACCAAGCACACTGGTGTAATCCTATATATATTTATATGTATGTATATATGTATGTATACACAATTGCACATGTATAAATTTGTGTGTATATATACATGTGCATGCAATTGTGTATATATTGTGTAACTATATACATTGTACATATTTAGCTAGCGATGTCCTGTGTACTAGAAGGTTCGAAGTTTAAACCCATTCACAGTTGGCTATTCTTCAGAAGTATTTCTCATTCTTATCTCTGTCGTATCTCTGTCTGTCGGCATGTTTTTGATTCCTCTGCTTTGAACAAATCCATTGACCATGAAACACGTTTCTGACATTGTGTTCACTCTCCTGACCTTCTGCATATGTGTATACTGCAGTATATTGCTCAGTTTTGGATCATGTGATTCTAATTCTTTGGGGTTTCTTCCCATCCGGTGCAGAGTTGTTAGGTTTGATGGATGGCACCTAAACAGCCAAGTTATAATAAAGCCATAGTTGACAAGAATGTTCCCAGCTGCCTGCTAGGCCTCGCTCCTGCCTACCTTTGTAGCCCCTCCCTCAGTGCTCGGGGCTCGCACTCCCGCCGTTCAGCTGAATGTGGTCGTCTCTGTTCCTTTTGCTCGCACCTCCACCAGGCAGAAGCGTGCCTTCTCTGTGGTTAGCCCCTCGATCTGGAATGGCCGCCCCTTGGTGCTCAGCTCCCTTCCTGAGGGGGCCCGTGGCGCATTGGATAACATCTGGCACAGAGACCGAGAGGTACCGAGTTCGAGCCCCCATTGGCGGATATGCTTTGTAGGCTGCTATTAGCGCCGTTGTATTGCAGGCTGTCTGTTCTGTTAGTAGTTAAGATTTGAATTGCATAACATGTAAATGTACAGCGCAGTGCGTTTGTCAGGCGCTTATTAAAGAAAAGATATTATTATTATTATTATAGAACCCCTTCTCAGGCATTCCTCTCTCATCTTAAAATGGTCTTATTTGGCCCGCTCTCGGGTTGGGAGTGCCTCTGAGTAGTTCCCTTGCAGGGGCGCTATACAAATTCAAGTATGAAAGAATGAATGAGCTGGGTGAGGTTGTTTTCCTGTGATCATATGATTCAGTGATTAATAAGTTTTGGATTTTGCCTTCAAGCTTACCTGACCCAACCATGCATTACTAATCGATTCTGTTTTTGTTAAGCACCTGTGTATTGGCTGGTTCTTATGATTTAGCTTTTTGGGTGCAGAAGAAATACGGGTTTTATTTTTACAATTGGGTTCAGGATTAAAAAGTTAATAGGCAACAGATGGTAGTTTTTGGCACAGTTTGGTGGGTACACCAAAACACCAAGTTTGGGGATGACACACATTCTTTGCAAGATTCATTCATTCATTCATTCAGAGGACTTATATAGCGCCCCTCCAAGATAACCTACTCAGAGGCTCTCCCAACCCAACTCCAGCGATAAAGAACAGTTTTCAAATTCTTGTAAAAGGTATATGCAGAGTCTCCAGCTAGAAGAACATGCAAATCTGAAGGAAGATTATTCCAGTTGGTCGGCCCAACCGCTGAGAAAGCACGAAGTTGCATCTTTGAAGTGCGTGCAAAGGGAACAGCAAGTACGCAAGATACCCTGTGGCACAGCTTACAACAGACATTGCTTATATTATGACATTGGAACCTTGACAAAATAGCTCTTCTGGCCATAATTTATTATCTTTACAATTCTTCAGTGTTGGATGGTATGTGTGTGTTTAGGTGCCTTTACAAAGCAATGGAAGAACCTCTATGTAGTTGACATTTAGCAATATATTTATAGGTTTACACTTTATCCTATAGTTAACCTGCAGGCATAGTTTGATACAGATAGAGAAGCAAGTGGAAGAAAGCATCTTTGAGCTGGATTTTTAATATGCTGTGTCTCTATTTGCAGTGCAGTGTTCACAGCTGAGTACTCGACTACCATGACTTAATTGAACTGTACTTTGTTCACTTTACTGAACTAGTCTATTGTGATTCTGAACTGTACTGTTAGGCTTTTAATGGTGAAGTTTGTGTATGTAGCTTTTATGGTCGGTTTGAAGTACATTTTTTCACTATAGTCCTTTTCTTTTTTGATCCTCTTTTGTCATACTTTATTCTTAGTCTTTTTTTGTGTTTCTCTATGTTGCAAAGATTGTGATTTGCTTGTTCAAGGGCTTGGAAAATAAATTAAATGTTTTGCAGTAGATTTCTAATGAGTTACTGGTGCTAGACATTTTCTATATTAAATGTGAACTTGGTGTACTTTAATTTCAGCATCGTCAGTGCAGCCCCAAAGAATGCCAGTCTTTTCTGAGGCAGATTCCTGTACCAAACCTACTCCACCATCGTCTATGAGTTCAGGTAACTCTCTTTCATCATGTCATCTATCCAGAGATGAAAACCTCCATCATAAACACCTGGAAGCCAATATTAACGAATATATTGGGAAATACAGCATTTTGTAATGTAAATATATGGCTGACACTGCAGTGAATTCCAGCAGTTTTGCTGTTTCACTACCGTAATTTCTGCACTGGTTACATATGCAAAAGAGCTTTGAGTTTTATATCTTGATGCTCATGCATAATTGTCTAGGAGGCCATGTCTAGAAGAGTGGTCCTGAGATTGAGATATATTTAAGCTGAGATGCAAAAGGGTTAGGGGTGGCATGGTCATCAGATGGTATTCCCCCCCACAGATGGTTTCCCATCTGAGTACTCACTTAACTCAATGAACATTGCTAACTTTCTCCATGCATGCCAAAGGCACTGAAGGTCATTGTTATAATTAATCGGATTATTTTCTATATCCTAATAAACTGTGTGCTTTGAAAAAGGATATTTTAATTTTGGACATACAAGTAAAAATTATCTATATCAATTCAAAGTTTGCAGTCTGATTCTGAACTGGATTGTAAGGATAAGACACTTAAAAGCTTATTCACACTTCCACGTGAAAGCAAACTCCAGAAAGCAAGGAGTCCCACAGGATTTCTGTAGTGTGATCCACAAAGCAAGCCAAAGAAAGTTGAGAAGCTAAGGTGGATGGTGTTTGCAATGCTCTGATGAGATTGGTATGGACATAATAAGGAGTCAATTTAAACATTTTTGAGTGCAAGGCCAAAAGACACCACCAGGGGAAAGAGGGTGACGGGTCAGATTTGGTGATTTGATGTTGAGGAAGATCATACCACATAAGGTGATTGTCTTGAACTCGTTGCTTTTGCAATATTCATGTAAATTAGTAATTGTATATTTCTTATCTGTGTGTATAATTGTTAGTGCTTTACAAGTGTAATTATTTTATTTAACAGCAGCTTCAAGTGGATCACATGGTTTCAATGCTGTAAGTGGAATTGTGCCCTGTGCAATAGGAACAAAGACACGTTCTTATTTGTCAGGTGGAAAGGATGCTCATGAAACTGGTGGAAATATGGAATCTGGACTGCCATGTGCCAGGGCTGTGGATGATGAAGATGATGATGCTTTGGCTGCAGAAGCAGAGGACTGTTTCTGTGAGGCAGACATTGGTTACGATGGAGAAATCGTATTTGATTGTGAAGATTTTACGTTTGTAAATCCAGAAGTGCAAAGACCAAATGCTAGTGGAGCAGCTAGACCTTCTAACAGGATTATGACTTCAGAACAGTCAGTGACGGAGTCATGTAATGCAGACTTCTGTTCAGCAGAGGAATTGAATTTGAAGACAATTAAAGTTGATAATATGAGTCAGCTACCGGGTTTTGTTCTGGAATCAAAAGCAGTCTTGGATAGCACAGAATCAGAACAAGAAGTTAGCAGGAGCAACTCGAAGCCAACAGGTGAAGAATGTAAAGTGTTAGAGAATTATTATTCTCATGTTAATAGTGAGGACTCTTCTAATAGCGTAGCGGTAATCAATGGTCAGTTTCTCGAGAAAAGAGATTCTTCAACTAATAACACTGACAGGAAGTTACTTAGCCAAACTAAAATTTCAGATGAACTGTCACATACTACGAATTTAAATGTTAGTGGAAACAATTGCTTCAGTGAAAGTACGGAGTTAAAATGTCTGGCAAGCCCTGAAGAACTGTCGAACCTTGGTGCTTCAGCTGTTATACCAGTTGCCTTGGAAACTTGCAATGAAATGATCGCCACGACTCACAATGTGTATTCAGATAAGACTTGGGAAAATGATGATCGGTGTTCATCCGTTGGTGTTGATGGCTCTGCGTTAGCGAGTTTACAACAAACTGGTGAAACAGCTTGGGAGCCACGTACAATTATCATCAATAAACCAAAGACTTCTCCCACGTACACTGCTCCGAACATTCCTGAGGTCTACGAAATTAGTTCTGTAAAGAACTCTTCAGAACCTCTGACAACTGAGGGAAGTGAATTGCAATCGCAGACAACAGTTGCTAGAGGGGAAAGGACTGTCCAGACTACCAGTCAACTTTCAAATGAAACTCGTGAAAAACTCTCAAATGACAGCTTTTTGTTGGATCGATCATTGTGTAGTCGATTTTATCCATCTATGCCTAACGGCTGTGACACAGTGAATGCCAACACAGCTGAGGATATGCAGGCATCCGTAAGCAATGAATCTGTTCGAATAAAATCGGACCTTGTGATACCTACTTCAAGAAATTCAGACTCTAAATCAGAATGCAGCCGAAAGCCCCTTTATCATCTGGTAAGGCATTCGCCTCCTGTAGCCACAGATGATTCTAAGGGTGCTTTGGACAGCTGTAGAAAAACAGTTGATTGCAATGAATCAAAACCCACGCTTCACATATCAGAACAGCAGTCTTCTAGAGCTCCTGAGAAAGCGGAGAAACGTTCATCAAATACTTCATTTGCCGATGAACTACAGAAACATCTCTCCAGATGGCAGCATCAGCATCCAACAAGTTCTGGTGCCCTTCCAGAGAAGTCCACCGCAGTGAACCGCGATTCTGTCGCAAGTCCTTCAACCCCGACAAAGAACCCCTCCAGCTTCAACTCCGTATCTGCATCTGATGCAAATGGTACCAAAGAAGTCAAGGATAGGAAGAGTCTTGTAAACTCAACCAGTGGCCAAAGCATTAGCTCTTTGCCTCCAACAAGTGGTACTTCGGTGATTGCCACTGGATCAAATACTCGATCATCAGTTGCAATTAGTTCAAACAGTTCAGCAGTGGCAAACAGCAAGGGACTAAACAAGGCTGAGGTGGTCTTCACAATGGAACAACTCCTGAACGCAAAATCCAGCCTGAAAAGGACAGCATGGAGTGAGAATTCTTCTTCCGAGGTTAATCAGAATGAAGCTCTTTGCAGAAGTCAAAATCCAAATCCACAGTCGTCTATAAAGGAAAATAAAGATTCCACTAGATCTGCGACCTCCGCAACTGTTTCATCACAGGAACGTGTGAAAGTGCCTACGAGCCCAGGGGCTTCGGGTAAAGGAGTTTGTACTTCGGAGAATAACATCCCTGCACCTCCACCGTTGCTAGCTTTTGCTGGCAACCATGTGGAAAAGAAGACAGGGTCGACTGGACGAACGACTGAAGGAAGGAGAAATACGCTCGCAAACAAACCACAACAGGAGGTGAACGTTCGTGATGAACTTTTGAATGCAATTCGAAATGCTGGAGGAAAGCCAATGAAGGTAGAGTCATTGCTCTGTGTTTTCTGTCTTTAGAGTTTTCAGATCTTCATCTTTGCTTTCCTATTATAACGTGTCAGGTGTGAGTTTATAAAACCTCTTTTCTGTTGCTCACACGTTGTTACATGTTTTGTGATTGTATGCACATATACATATAGACACTATATGTAACACATTTTAAGTACCTTACAAGAGTACTGCACACATGTTCTAAACTGATCTAAATAATTGCATTTTAAGACAATTTTAAAATGTTTGCTGTGCATGGTGAAATGCAATGGTTCATTTTGGAGACTTTTCTAAGAGGATGGTCTAATACATGAGATTTGAGTTAATGTGCTAAGCACGGTGCCAATGTATCTCCAGAGGCTACAGAGTGCAGCAATCACAGACCCAATTGACTTCAGACTGGAACATAGAACTCTCTAATGTATGCTGAGGAAAGGTCTGTTGGACTTAATTAATTGATCATAATTATAGACACATGGATCCTGATGATGATGATGATGAATTATAGACAATATATTTAGTCTGTAGGCAGCAAGGTAATTTGTGATTTCTCAGTTTCAGATTCAATCTTTGCATATATGTGTCTTTTGTTTACCCGGTCTCTTTCCACCCATGTCCAATCGAGTCTTGTGATTCAATTGCACGAATAACAAATCTAAGAAGGCTACATTTTTTTATTCCTGTGCAGCGCTATAAGACCTTTGTGACAAGGGCAATGGCTTCTCAGATACTAAGCTCAACAAAAAGCTCCTGAAGGCAGTCCGTCCTGTTCACACTAACGAATGTCCTTGTTGACAATATGTACACCTAAACTTTCTCCTGTGTGTTCGTGGTTATAATATTATGCCACAATCAAAGATAGGCCTAAATCTTATTTTAAGGATTAGTTTAAATTACATTGTATAGTCACCTGCAAACCATTGTTTTCTTGGAGTGTCTAACAGGCAGATTAAATTGCACTGTTACTGTACATTAGGTGGCCTATCATAAATTATCTCCAGCACATCTGTAAAACTGAATAATTTCCAACCACAGTTTTGCCATCATCTCTACAAACATTTTGTTCTAGGAGTGCATCTACCTCGTAGAGACCTTGTAAATTTCACTGTTACTGTACATTTGTCAGTCTATCATAAATTATTTCCAAAACATCTCTTTAAAACTTTGAATAATTTAAAACACAGTGTTGCAAAGCTCAGAACAATTTATAATCTTAAGGCTGGGATTTATTTTTTTCAGTGTAAAGTTGTGTCCGGTTAACAAGAATCAAAGGATGAAGATGGCCAAGTTGTCGACTGTAACAGTTTTGTCTTTGAATACAACAATGATATTTAAAGTCTGTTTCAAGATTTCTTTACACAATTTGCTTTAAACAACATTAAATAATATATATATTGTATATTTATTTTTTGTGTATATCAACACTTGAAATTTGTATTTTAGTTACATTATTGAAGTTATTGGTTTGCTTCAAACCAAACTTCTGTTTCACGTATTTTGCAAATTTGCAATATCTGATCAGTTTGAGAATTTTTTATTCGAACAATACAATATTAAGATTTTTCATTTTGGCAACAGCAAAGGTTCTTGCTAACTTTAAAGATAGTCAGTTTTTCTGTTGCACATAAAAATTATTTTTTAAATTGTTTGAATTTCAGTAAATTTTCATCATCTGTCTTCACTCAGCTCACTGTGTATTTGTTATTTAAGAGCTGACTTTGAGAAAATTCAAGTTTAATATTGCACACTCTTAAATATTATGGCTGATATACTGGATCCTCTACACAACAAAGCTTGTTATATTGTTTGTTCCGATTGGGTGCAACAAGGGATGTTTAGCGAAATTGAAAATTCTGGTTTGAAATAATATTATGTTACCTCAGATTTGGCTGGGCTTCTGCAATGAATTTACAAGTTTTGACTACAGTTTTACTTAAAGTGACCATTGATTGATTCCTTGTACACTGTGACAATAATCCTACAGAAATTGTATAGTTAGATATTAATAAGGTTGTTATAAAACATAATGACTTTGATTTTTTTCTATTATAAGGAGCAGTGTTGTATCAATTACATTCTAAATGTAATTCAATTATAATTGCAATTACATGCCTGTAAATGTAATTGAATTACAATTACAATTACTTGATTGTGAAAGTAATTGAATTACAATTACATTTTGATTGTAATTCAATTACCAATTACTTTTCAATTATTCCTTTAAAATTGGCAAATGATTTAGAATTTTTTCGATAATTTTTAATTTAGCCTACTCTATTTTTAAACTAAGACCAAATGGCCTGTAAATTGTAATAATATATACATTCAATTGTATTATAAGTTTGTCAGGTATCCAAAATACTTTTTAGTAGAAGTTTTTTAAAATGATAGTCTGTTAGGGAAGTCAGTTGATTGCGCCTGGGTGAGTGAGTCAATTCGTCCAGCAGTGCAAAAGAGACGCTCAACTGGAGCTGAAGATGGAAGCTGTTTTCTGTAGGCAGCCGCAGTAAGCTAGCTAAGAATGAGTGCATGACTGAATGGATAAGGAAGGTCAGCCCTTGCCCTTGAGGTCTATCCAAGTGTGCTGTAAGATTGTAAGAGGGGTGTAAGGAAAGAATAATGTTGACAATTATGTTGCCATGCAAACATAATGCAGAACAGTTTATTCAATTAAACGGGTGGCCCGGGTCAACCCGGCAGGCTGGCATCTTATGATGACTATGAAAGTAATTTGTAATTGACACTTCATTCAATTACAAATTACATGCAAAATTGTAATTGAAATACAACTACAATTACTGGACTTAAAATGTAATTCAATTACAATTATAATTACAGAACTTGTAATTCAATTACGTAATTCAATTACATGTATTTCAATTACTGAACAACACTGATAAGGAGGGTGTATTGGCACAAACGAATGTATCTAGAATGCTCCTATACAATTTTTTACTGCAAACTCACCAACACTGCACATCTTGAAATTTCTGCTGAAGTTTTCACCCAGACCTGCACATGTCTCGTCCGCAAATCTTATCTCGATTCCTGTTCTTCCTCTTCTCTCAATGTTCCAATTCTAAATGCCATACATTGTAGGCCTCTCACTGTCTAACTGCCAGACCATTGATTCTTGACATGGGACTGAACCAGACATTTACTTGCCTATTGAGATTTTGTCGAAACACCTGTTAACAAGCTCGTTCCCTGATTGGGGAACTTTCTCTGGATGCTGTAGACATCTCAAGATCACGATTGCGAGTGCTTATATCTATCATGCGCCAAGATGTCAAAGCAAAATGAAATGGCAGCACCCAGATAAGCAACAATGGTCCGGTTACACGGTTACGTTCTTCAAGACAAATTTTAGCTAGTCGTCTTCAAAATAAACAGCAGGCGATATAGTTTTCATTTATGATTACATGTTTCTACTCGACTGGCTGTGACATACTGCATACTGAATAACATAATTTCAAAACCGGTGTCGCTAAGTAGCTCAAATCTAGTGTAAAATACTTTGGATGTAGCTAAAAGAATCTGTGCTGCTTTGCATCCTCCAGTTTGAACTGTTGCACAAAGGACTAATTCAGGACTAAAGCCAACACCAACGATGCAGTACACATAATGAAACTGAGAACGATGGAGTCTTCTGTGCTTCTGCCTGAAAACAACCAAAAATTTGACACTCTAAAGAGGACCAACATAGCTTAAAGAAACACTTGTGGTCAAGAATCAAGTAGTACAGTCTCCTGGACTGTTAGCTAATCCAATAAGCCTAATTAGAAACAGACTTTTTATGGTCGACCAGTTCAGTTTCTAATGCCAGGACAGCTATAATATTGATTCTTCGTCACTTGCTGTGTTATGACAGCAAGATTTCCTTTGAATAAACATACAATACAATATGGCTTCATTGGCCATTGACGTCGACCATGCCTTTCCCCACTTACAGGTTGTTCTTGCACATCTGGTGCATTCCTGTTAGATAACATTACCTACTATAATAGTAAACCAATTATAATTTAAGCAATGTTTTTCTAGTTTGAGTCCGTTTAATCTTTTTTCCATCTCTGGTTTATTCTGTCTCGATTAGCTTTCAGTGTACATGTGTTTACCACCATGGGCGTATTTAGGGGTTGTTTTACGGGTTCAAAGTTCAACCCCCCCCCCCAAATAAATGCATTACTGTTACTAAAAACTTTAATGTTGAAAATATGACCATTTCCAATGGAACCCCAGAAAGCTTAAACGCCTCTGAAATTTTTTCCTGGATATGCGGCATCATATGCCCCTGTTTACCACTTTCAATCTAAATCATTCATCATTTTCAAATGAAACTTTGTCAAGTTTCAATTTAACTTCTTCACTTTCAAACTAATCACTTAAATAACTGACAACAAAGCCTTTGCATCAAAAATCAAGAAACGAAGTAGTTGAGCAATGTGCTGAGAAGATTTAACATGGAATATCTACAACGGTGAATGAATTCGCTCACCTGAAGAGCTCTGCTCACAGTCGTGATCAATGTCTGACAGACTGAGAATATTACGAACCAAACGATCCATTATATTTTTGCCACCAGTGCCACAGTGATTAGTAATTGCCTTGTTAATGCACTTCACTTCCTCTTGGTATTCACTGTAGACAAGATATATGCAATATATAAATACCACAATATAATTTAAAAAGTATATAGATACTGTATACAATGTGAACTCGTTTATGCACTCCCGACTTGTACCTTATTGTGCCTTTGGCCAACTTATCCTTTGCTGATTGCAGCTTGCTGAAGACGGTCTTCAACCACTTTTAAAATCTGCCAGTGCAGAGATGGACGTAAGTCAGCAGGCTTGAAAGGAGCTACATAAGTGTTTTGTTACATTCATCAGGCACGAGACCCAGAACCATTCAATTACAGACATAATGCGCTGATCACTGTCAATTAATCGGTATGTTATATTATGTTTTCTAATTTACATTGTGTCAAATGTTGCATGAGGTGACAACGTACAAATCTTAACTACTAACAGAACAGACAGCCTGCAATACACGGTGCTAATAGCAGCCTACAAAGCATGTCCGCCCTACGGGACTCGAACTCGGAACCTATCGCTCTCTATGCCAGTGTGTTATCCAATGCGCTATCTCCACCACAAATTACACGAATTCAGAGTGAAATCAGATGGCAGACCTGCAGGTATGTCGTGCATAACGTCGGTGAGTAGTGTGATGATTTTCACAGTCGTGAGCAGCAGAGGACAGTGACTGTTGTGAGAGGCAGTCTTTTTGTGCAACGAATGCTAAATATATTTAACAACAGCACAGCAAAGAACAAAATTTTACAAATGGATGATCATGTGGTCCACACACAAATTTCATCAAAACTCTATCCTCTAGTTTGTGTTTTAAACATTTTATTGTAATCATTGTCTCGAGATTTCTTCAGTACCACAGAAAGCCAAGTCGTGGGAACCAGCTTCTCACGGGTGATAGTCGATTGGCAGGTGCTGGTCAACTAGTTGCATTTGATTGTCCAAAACCTGTACTTATTATTATTGTTATTATTACAGATATTTGTAATAATAATAATAATAATAATAATAATAAGTATGTGTCTTTTAGTCCTGTGATACTGCTATTTAGATACATGTACTGCCATATAAAGTACATAATAAATGTTATATTTTATTGCCGTGCTCACTTGCGGTCTGTGTTGATGTCACAACATTGTGTGTGAGAATGTTAAACGAACACTTGTTCATAGGTGAAGGCCAAATTCTAGCCAAATGTTACCTCAATGTCACCACTTGATAAATTATTGCGGCATTAAATCTGAATATCCTGCACTAGATCAAAATATTTTGCTGTGTAACTCGTATAAAATGAACTAAGAGATAAATCAGATAAGAGTCCGCGATAAAGAAAACGAATTAAGAGGTAAATGAAAATTTACTCTGAAGTTAAACAGATGGATATTTAAGGTGGATTCAGAGTGATACAAGTGAACTACATGTACAGTGCTTGGTAGGCTATTACTTGTACCAGTAAGCCAATCAAATAAGTTCAGATAATGGAAAATCAGTTGTAGACCTATAAAACTGATTCCTTTTGTATACCTTGAAAATGTTTCTCGCAGACATGGTTTATTGAGTCCTCCGTTTTCATCCAGATTTTCTTCACACGATTGTTTTCGTCCTTGTCACAGTCCTTTGTCTTACTTTTGACACAATTTTTCAAATGAGTGAAATTGCTGAAAAAAGAACAGTTACTGCTTGTCCTAAATTGTTGCAGAGATGCAAAAGTTAAGACATTCAAATCTGACATCTGAAAACTGAAATTAGGACTGAATCAGTAAATTCAGTAACTTTTGTGAAATGCATTTCACAAAATGATATTGTTATTGCTCATGAGCAAAAATGATCCTGGTACTAAGGCTTCTTTGACAACCCTGTGTGTGTGTGTGTGTGTGTGTGTGTGTGTGTGTGTGTATGTGTGTGTGTGTGTGAGATAATCAGGCTGTTATGGTGATCGTATTTAGAAATTGGAGCGGCAAGAGATGTTGGGGCAGAGAATGGAGATGGGTTTTGCAAAAGAGGAGTGTTTTCAGGTTGCAATGGAAGGTGAGTTAACTGGATCGGATCCGGGATCAAGTGGTGGAAAAAGTGTGGTGTTACAGCGGAAGATAATGTTTGCATCTATGGCCGATTACAGGAACAAATGTGAATGTTTAATTACCTGCAAGCAATATTAAGATCCTCTTTCCTAAGGAAGATAAAAAGTCTGTCGATGGAGACACTGTCAGATCGCCCTCCAAAACATGAAAGAGATGCATTGAAGTTGCAACTGTCAGCACCTTCAACCACTTGTAGGAACAGAAAACAATACCAAAAATCGTCAAATTATTGTTCACATTTTCTAATGTCTGAACATCCAACAGCCTTTTCCAGTTAGACAACCTGTAGACTGCCAAACGCACAATCTATGATAGAATGGTAGTGAGGTAGAAGGCAACAATGAGTCCTACAATGTGCTGATACCATGTCCAGGACTACGGGATTCGTCTCATTCAAGTCCTGTGATGTACTGGCCCCCATGTCCAGGACCTTGTAATTCACGCACTTCACGCACAAGTCTCAAGCCAGACACGTCAATCACTTTTACATCAGTGATAGTACAACATACTGTCTCACATTAACCTTATAATCCTCTTGCAACACTCACCTTCATGTGTACATAAAATTTTGTCTGAAGCAGCTTACATTACAGTTGCTTGTTACATTAAGTCCATTGCATATACTTAGGTTATTAAAGTGCTATATAAATGTTCACTTCAGTGGAGGCGCCAGGATTTCAGGTTTGGGGGGCTAAAGCTCCAAACCATTCCCTTTTGTCCCCCTCCCTGTGATTTGCAGTGATTTTCCACTTTTGGGGGGCTGAACCCCCCCACCCATCCTCCCTGGCGCCGCCACTGGTTCACTTACGTGCATACCTGCGAAATACATAAAACACGAAATAGTGTAGGCTTGTAGGCCTACAGTGGCCTAGTAAAGTGACAGTAATAATAAAAAGTAACTAAATAATAGCTGCAGTGATGCTGCTGATGATGACGATAGCAATCTAAAGCAAAATAATTCATATTATTTTACTAGATTTTAAGTTATGTAATGTTAATAAATTTAGAACAACAGAATTGAAAGATTTTTGCATAAAATTGGGACCAAGAAATATTTCTGCTTCGTTGATTTATCTGTGTAGGCTAATCTCAGATGCCAAGTAGCCTTAGTATTAGCTTACCATATGCACAGATAAAAACTGCCAGAAGAAAAGAAATCAGAAGCGCTGATCCATGTCCCATGGTGATCTATCAGTAGCTTTAAAATTTCTTGCGGCAAATGCACAGCACGGTTGTGACGACTGACGATTGCTAAACCAATTCAAAGTTTCATGTTTAATGCATTGCTCATTCATTCATAAAGCATACTCTGGAAACCATGGGTATGAAGTGCTGAAACCTTCATTCTACTAGGCACGCTTAATCGTAAACTCCAAAATTAATTTATGAAGCTCTACTTGAAAGCTAAGCACAGGGCACAGCTTTAATATTCATGGGCGCTGTATCGTATCACAGACACAGTGGTTGTCGAAAGCGCATGGGATACCTGTCAACAAACCGCCAAAAGCGTTGCAGAGACAATCAAAGATGTCGAAAGTATAGGCTCTTACAGGCTGTGATATGGAATAAATGTCACGTGCTGCGTGGCCTAAGTCTTATTCTATATAGAAAATAACACTTTGATACCCTAACATTGATAGCAAACTAACACCAGCCCTGTCACGTCATGTCAACGGTTGGCTACTTGAATGGATCATCAGTGTCTTTTGTCGCGTTCATTGAGCCAGCACCCACAAGTCCGGTCCAGTTCAGGACGTTGTCGATCCATCATATTCTCGGCCTACCTATAGTCCTTAGTTCCCTCCACGAGACCCGTCATCAGGCTGCTCTCGATGTTGTCGTGCGGCTGTTTCATGAGTCATGACATGACCAAAATATCGTATTTTCCGAGTTTTAGTCAGTGATATAATGGTCTCGAGACCGCGGTCTTGGTCTCGAGACCGTCTCGAGACCGAAAAAATGTGGTCTTGGTCTTGGTCTCGAGTGTGCCGGTCTTGGTCTCGGTCTTTAAAGGTGCGGTCTTGGTCTTGGTCTTGGTCTTAAAGGTATGGTCTTGGTCTTGGGCATAGTTGTTAAAAACGGTAAAATCAAAATAAAAACGGAAAAAACGTCGTTTTATTGGAAAAAAATAAAAACGGAAAAAACGAGAAAAAACATGGAAAAGAAAATAATTTGACTTTGCTACATCTTTTAATGCATTTTAAAATTAAAAACCTTGTTAATTTTAATCAGCAAATAACATAACTTTATTATTTCCTGAACTGTGCTGTTTATTTCTCAACTGATGACACTAAATGGTGACGTAAATTAGATGAATCCTTGAAAGGATGGAGACAACGTAAGGGACATCAGACAAAAATAAAATTAAACAAATAGTAACAGACATTGAATAACTAAATAAAGTTACACATAAGAAATAAAAAACGGAAAAACGAGACGAGAAATAAAAACGAAAAAAACGACGTTTTTGGAAAATAATAAAAAATATGAAAAAAACGTTTTTAGCAACTATGGTCTTGGGAGTCTGGTCTCGGTCATTCGCTTTGATCTTTGTCTTGCGCCTTAGGATTGGCCTTTGGTGGGAACTAGAGTGGAGTATTTGTTAAATGTTGTCGATATTTTCGGTTATTCGAGGACTTCTGAAATAGCTTCGAATTCATGCGACGATCCGCCTATAATATATAGGACAAAGCGAGAGAGGGCCGCGTTGTTCGCTTCTTATCAGAAGCGACAAGAAAACGTTGAGGCACAGTTAACCATGACCTCTGGTGCTTTAGTGACTAGTTAAGCTTATACTGATGCAGTTTCTCGAGGCAAAATCAGTAGCCGGGTAAACGATGCAGATAAGGTATTTGGTGGGGAATTTTTCTCTATTAGCAAAGTTTTTTGTATTCCGCAACACCTGCACCTGCTGACAGCGTGTTTAGTTGTAGTGTGCTCTTCATGAGACCTCGAAAAACCATAACTATGAATATAATAAGCATCTGATCCGAATAATGGGAATATGTAACACTACAACTGAGAATAGCGTTTATGGTCTGGAGGCTTAGATCTTGGTCCTGGATGATGCGGTCTTGGTCTCGGTCTTGAATCACGCGGTCTTCCAGGTCCCATGGTCTTGGACCACGCGGTCTTGGTCTCGGTCTTGGTCTTGAACCACGCGGTCTTGGTCTCGGTCTTGGTCTTAGACCCTGCGGTCTTGGTCTCGGTCTTGGTCTTGGAATTTTGGTCTCGTGCACAACACTGGTTTTAGTGTGGGGCCTGTGGGCCAATAGTTCATTTCTGGCCCTAACACATTAGCGTCTATTCTTCCCGTTTTTAATAACCTGTATAGCCTACCTGGTTGTGGATTGCCAACCTGTTCTCTCAATAAGCGAATATACAAAATAGTTTCGATCCGAGTCCGGTTGCCAGAGAGAGGAGCAGAGGCTCGAGCTTCTAAGGCGAGTTTCGTTGAAGGCGGATGGCCAATTAATCCTCTGTCTTGCCACGTACCTGATCGTTCCGACGTCCCACCGACAGTGTTAAGTCTGTGTACGCATTTTTAAAAGGAGTTTTCTACTGGGCGCAAGTAGAGCAGAAGTTTTTAAACGTATATATCTGCTCACTCAGGGATTTGAACCCTGGCCTTTGCTTGACAGCTCTACACTATATACATGAATGATGTCAAAGTCTGGATGCCACAATTGCCCAATGAAGGCAAGTTTATTCAAAACTCAGAGTTTAAAATGTTCAGTTTAGCTAATTTAACACTTCAAATGAAGACTATAGTTTTAACCAACTCTCAAGAAATTGTGCCAGATTTGAAACAATCATAAAATTTAAAAGATGTACAAATGTAACTTGAATACTTGCCTGCAGTTCAGAGTGAATAAATTCCAAATGCAAGCTGAAGCGGGTGCATGTGAAGAAATGTGCTCCTAATCCAAGGCTTATATCGTGTAAAGAACGTACGTACGTGTATGATAAATTTCACCAACTGCCAGATAAGCCACTAATTAACCCTTTCCGCATCTGGTTCTGGACGGCTGCTCCAGAAAAAACATGACCAGCATCTGGAAAAATTACAATTGTAAACCCAAGAGCAAGGTCACATGTAGGACATTATTAAACTTATATTATTGTCATGGGTAGCCTACTTAGCAATACCCTTCTTTGCAAACAACTGCACCCCAACACAGTACTATATTCAAGACCTATAGATTAGGCTATCCTGTAGACCTTGCGGCTATGAGGTGGGATACTTTGATGATGCTATGTCCAGAAAAGGTATGGATATTGTCGTGAGGCTTCTAATGTCCTACACATTTCATGATGTTAATTTGAAGGCGTGCTTGTAAATCCATCAACAAAATAAATTACGTTTGGCTCTTGAACCATAACAAAATGAATAACATTTGACTGTATGACAAGTCTAATTTGTATGGAAAAGAGACACAGAGACCTTAGTTTTGGAAAAAGAGACAAGGCCAACCTAAGCTGAACTCACTCAAATAGTCTGAACAATATTAATTTGAACTGAAAATTATTGGTGATATTATTTGTGGCAAAGTTCTGGAATGTCCAGAAACAAAAGCTATGGATTAGACAGGTGTTTAATTCATATTATATGTCGAAATAAACTTTAAATTCAATTATAGGGGCGTCAGAGCTGGCCAAGACTAAAACCAACTGACTCTTATTACCTAGATAAGAGAACAGAGATTGTGTGTTAGTGACAGAAACCGGTTTCAGTAGGCATATGTCTTAATTTAAATTCCTTAATCATTAAAAGCTTCAAGGCTTTCTGGAATCTGACTATGGAAATCTAGGTACTTCTAAAGAGCTTTATTTGGGATTTAATTTACCAAAGCAAATGTACCGAGATACACCATATCATAGGTCAGCAGGTCTTAAAAATGTGAACATGGCAAGTGCTCGATTTTATCTGCTTCTTTATGTCAAACTTGTGACCTAAAGAGACTTGTTAAGGCCATGCACTGATTAGGTGAAAACCAACTGACTGAGTGTATAGTTAAAGTCATATGAATTGACAGAATAATTGTCTGGTAGGTTGAAGTAATGTGCTGTATTTGAGAGTTTGTGACTGGCCTACTATGATCACTGATGTACAATGACTGCTTCCAGTTTTCATTATGAAATGGAGTTTATTACAGTGTCCTATAATTGAATGCATAAGCACTTCGAATAAATTACCTACTTTGGACCCTCCCTCCCCTTGTCTGCACTTGGCATTACTCTACCTACAGCCTCTGTGTCCAGGCATGTAGCGAGACTTACATTCAAGAGGAGGTAACTCCACAGACCATTGGCAAAATTCTGGTCATTGGGGTCATTAGTCAATGGAAGTTCCAGTTTATAAAAAAAGCAAGAGTAGGCAACTGCCTCCTCGTGCCTCAATGTAGCTACGCCTATGCCTGTGTCTACTTCTGCACTCCATTGAAGTACTAAGGCTATCCTAGGCTATCCTGTTGATCTTGCATGGCCAAATGTGCTATGGGGTAGGGTACTTTGATGCTATATGATTTGGTGACTGAAGCAGTCCAACAGAGGGATTCTAAATAGATCAAACACTATAAAGAGAGGTTGATGTCTGACTTAAGTCATGTGAGTTGTACACAAACAGCTGTATTTATCGAATTCAGATGTAGATGTCCAGGCAGTTACGCATTTGGATGACCTCTCTTTCTCCCTCTTTGGCAGACATCCTGAATGGATGAACCCTCTCACGGGAAGTTACTAATCTAAGTCTTCCGAGGATGCAGATGTCCACTGGGAAGTTACTACAGAAGTCCACTGGGAAGTTACTGAGCTTAAGTCTTCTGAGGATACATAAGTCCACTGGGAAGTTACTGAGCTTAAAGTCTTGTGAGGATACAGACGTCCACTGGGAAGTTACTGAGCTTAAGTCTTGTGAGGATACAGACGTCCACTGGGAAGTTACTGAGCTTAAGTCTTGTGAGGATACAGATGTCCACTGGGAAGTTACTAAGCTTAAGTCTTCTGAGGATACAGAAGTCCACTGGAAAGTTACTGAGCTTAAGTCTTGTGAGGATACAGATGTCCACTGGAAAGTTACTGAGCTTAAGTCTTGTGAGGATACAGACGTCCACTGGGAAGTTACTGAGCTTAAGTCTTGTGAGGATACAGAAGTCCACTGGGAAGTTACTGAGCTTAAGTCTTGTGAGGATACAGACGTCCACTGGGAAGTTACTGAGCTTAAGTCTTGTGAGGATACAGATGTCCACTGGGAAGTTACTAAGCTTAAGTCTTGTGAGGATACATATGTCCACTGGAAAGTTACTAAGCTTAAGTCTTGTGAGGATACAGAAGTCCACTGGAAAGTTACTAAGCTTAAGTCTTGTGAGGATACATATGTCCACTGGGAAGTTACTGAGCTTAAGTCTTGTGAGGATACATATGTCCACTGGGAAGTAACTAAGCTTAAGTCTTGTGAGGATACATATGTCCACTGGGAAGTTACTAAGCTTAAGTCTTGTGAGGATACAGATGTCCACTTGGAAGTTACTGAGGTCAAGTCTTGTGACGGATTATCGGGAGGGAGTCAGCAAGGTCATAATCGACTTTGCAAAAAAATTGTGATCACATTTTTCTAGTCATCAACAGGTGTTAACAATCTCTTGTTGGATTAGCACAATTTTGATGATCTTTCTGTCCATTTTTCTTTCTTCCTTTCACAGATTTTCATGACTGCCTTGGAATTTTAATAGAATTTTTATTATTTCCAGGATATCTGATAACCATTTCTGAGTAGGCAACCCTTACCTACACCAGTTTCTAGGACCAATTCAAAGGTATACCCAAAAAATCAATTTGGTACTGGTTTTTCAGCCCTTGCAATTTACAATGCGCCTAAACGCCACTTTAAGAGCTACTCTGCTCCTCTGAGCCTCTGGCAACAGGGCTCGGATCTCCTAAGAATTACCCTTTTGGACAACCCCTCTGACTTGACACAGTGCTTGCGAATAAGCTGGTGCCTTGTGCTTGGATTTCGAGTGGCACTTTAGGAGTTTTGGGTTTGCGATTATGATTACAATGCAACTCTACACAATATAATAAGACAAACAAGACAAAAGGTGCGTCTGATAATTTTAATATAGGGTAGGAAGTACACGATCTTCATTTCTTAGTTCACAATCATTTTTCAATGTGAGTTCATAATATTCTTCAAACTGAATTTAAAAGTGTTAACATAATGCTGAAAACTAATGTTTGTCTGTTAAGTCATCCAAGTGCGTTTCGAAGGATCTTCATCTCTTCCTTGCATTGTAATCTAAAATAAAACAATAAAATGATATAAATATGTCATAGATAAGTAATTAGATTGCAAAAAATCAGAATTTAAGTCAGTCTGTGCAAACAAGAATCTTCAACCAGCGTCAATGCAATGCAATTACAGCTGTACTTTGATATTACCCTCCTTCCAAAGTTCAGAAGTGCACAGCAGCACAAACGACCATATGATCGCAGATACAATAATTGCAGAGCAGTTGTGCGCAAAGGACTTGCTCATTCTCAAGGTCCCTACACAGTAACTGCCTCGGGCAAGGCTCAAACCCATACTCTCCGCATTACAGGCCGAGTGCTCTAACCAATCGGCCACAGTGACCCAATTATTTTTCAACGTTATTAAAATGTTTAGTCCTTTCTATTTCATGACTGCTTTCCATATCAGCAGAATTCCTTGCTCAGCTCGTTCCTGGACATTGGCTTGGATTTCAAATTGAACCTGGTTCATATATATATTCGTTTATTGAGAAAAACAATCTGACAAAAACACAGAAATGCTAACATGAGTGATAATGAATAATTAAAGTTCATTAGAAGATTTTAGAATAAACTAGTAAATTTTTTATATAATGATCTGGGAATAAATGGAGAGTTGTCCTTGGGTGGGAGAGTATGGTTGTGTGCTCTAGGTCTTAATTGGTGAGAGGAGAGGGGTCGGAGTGGAGGTAGGAGTTGGTGAAGTACATGTTTGGGGTTGTGTAATATGGAGAAAAGGAGTTTTGCATGGGCTTTATTGGCAAGTTCAGAGACTGTTGGAAAGGATTGTTCATGCTATCTTTTCTAATATCGGACACTGGAGACTTCCACAGCACCAGTTTCAAAACACACCAAGCATAATTAGATGGTTGGTTTGAAGAAAAACTGTCAAAGCATCATAAACCATTATTTGACTTATTTACTGACCTAAACTGATAGCAGCATCTGAAGATCATTACACTTAAACTGCCAAAGTACTAAACGTGTAGAAGTATATTATTACAGATAATCTACCCATGTAATAAAGTGTAGTAGTTAACTAACCACAATCCTTTTCATCGGATCCATCCTCACAGTCTTCAAATCTGTCACACACTTTATGCTTTTCGATGCAGTTATGGACGAAACGGCATTGGAATTTTTCACTGTCACATGGAGTAGGAGGAGCTGAAAACAGTTCAGTTATACATCACCAACTACTAAACTTAAAATATAATGAAACAAATTCAAGACAAAACAGAACTATCTTTGCAGCAAAACACACCAGAAAAAATCACCAGGCATAGAGAGTGAAGCACTAATCCCGGAGAATTCATAAAGAATGACGGATCTTTCAACTTCTGGACGAGTATAAAATGTAGGGAAGTTAACTGTTGACTTAGTTGCAAGGCAGCAGAAGGCAACTGCTAATTGCCATGGCAAGGAAAGGAAGCATAATTTATTAACAAGGTGCAATTTATAAACTGAATTTCCGCTGGCCATCACTTATTCAGACTTGCATTGAAGACAGATTTTGCAGACAGATTTTGGCCCATAAGACCTTTTACCCGCTGTTGGCAATTACAAATTACATTCTGTTATTTGGTGTCAGTATAAACTGCAGCTTTCTGATGTTCACTCAATGTGAGGAACAATCTTATCCTTTAAGCATACAAATATGAAATAGCAATTAAAACAACTTTTCTATGGAATATCTGGCTATCTGGCTCAACAATGAATTTCGTGATGTGTATTGAGATGTAAATTCGAAGTTGTAAAAGACAATGCATCTTAGCATGTGCATCATATAAATTTAACTCACATAATATCACTTCTTCCGTCTGGCTACTCAAACAAACCAAGATCACATAATTTCTATAACTCTCTTCAGAATGCGCTGTCTCCATCTACTCGCTCTCAATTTCTAGCTGGTAACCTCTCCTCCTTTGCTGTTCTCAAAACCTATTTCTTCTCTATTGTTCACCCTACTAGAGGCGTCTGAATAACAATACAATATAAATAAATATTTCAGACTGAGGATGAAGCAATCAAGTCATAACGATTCAGGCTTTTTCTTCACTATGCTACCAAGGTAAGTGCAGTGCTACATTCTTCTTGCTGCCATTGCATCCACTTTAAAATGTCAGAGGGTGTTGCTGCAGTTTGTGTTATTAGTACTAAGTAAGATAAAGTAATAATAGAAAATAATATTATTTTCTAATACCAATACAAAATAATATTATTATTTTCTAATACTACATTATATTACTTATTCCCAATATGCATGACCTTAAAATTACAACCTTTCAGATCCACAGAAATTTCATCTACGAAAATTTAGAGTCGATGAGAGCTTACGAATATGTATGTGCTCTACATAAAGCTTTAGGTGGCATTAGAGATCTTACATTACATCAAAATTAAATCTTACAATCAAATACATCAACGTTTATTGTCGGGATACTTTATACTTTTTAACTGCGTTTATAAGATGTCTGTACACCAAAGTGCGATTAGCAAATTGATTAATAAAGAATATACTTACTTACTTACTTACTTACTTACTTACTTACTTTGTTGCAGCATATTAAACACAAAGAAACATCATGAAATAATACACACGTGGAGTGCAAACGTCGCATTTGCACGACGTGTGAATCCAGGCTGAGAACGTTAGATTTCCATTGTCGACACATTCGACTGTCATCGGCTCCCAGTCTCCACCATCCGACTCACAACATTGACAGTCTTTAAACTCGAGCAGTGGAGTGAAAAAGGTGAAGTTCAGTTTACTGAACACCATGCTGTCCCCACAACTTCCACGGCACTGAGTGACGTTGATGTCCTTGACGAGGTCGCAATTAACATTGGTTCTGACAAAGACCTCTTGAAGAGGAATTGGATATACTTCACATTTGGGTTGTGGCTCTGCAGAAAACAGAAAAACTCTTACTGTAACAATCATCGACAGTGTAAATAATTATAGGCATTGAAAATAATATTGAAAGCTTGTCACACCTCTGATTCATGTTCAACATCTGACACATCAAACTCTTAGGATTATAATTATGATTAAAGTTAGAATTATGACTATTTTCATTATCATTATTACTAGTGAGAGCAGCAGCAGAAGCAGTAGTATAAAAGTCAAAAGGCGTGGAACTTTAAGCGAAATAAGTAGGAGCAAATAAGCTTTTCTGTTTCTCTGTTGCTGGCTCCTACAGTACAATCTATCTGTGCTGCCGAGTTCATGGTGTATTTTCATTCTTATGCAATATTTTTGTTTTTAGTGTGATTCGCCTCCTTATGCTGATGTCCTATCTCATCGGACTGACCATTGGAATTGACTGTTGGAGTGGACCTGTACTGGAGTGGCACTGTATAATGCCTAGTGCATTATTATAGAGCCACTATAATTATATAAGTTTTAAAACTATATAAGAATAGAATACATACAACATTAAAGAAAAGATAAATGAGTTACTTACGAACTGTTGCTGGGATCGTAGTGATCGGAATGGTAGTAGTTGGCAAAGTGGTAGTAGGTATGGTAGTGGTCGGCAGAGTGGTTGTCGGTACAGTGGTAGTTGGTATGGTTGTAGTAGGTATGGTGGTTGTCAGTACAGTGGTTGTTAGCACCGTAGTAGTAGGTATCGTTGTTGTTAATAGAGTTGTTGGAATAGTTGTCAGCATTTCTGTGGTACTAGTACTCTCTGGAAAAAACCCAATCAGGATGAAAACCATAAGAATAATTAATTATCTGCCTTTCTAAATAGGTATACAATAAGCTTACAATAATCAATTAAAAATATGATAAGATTTGTTCTGCAGTCACTTCATTCTGTTTCCATTTTATAGCGTTGTACATAGTTCATCCCTGTTTGCCATTATGTCTCAGTCTCTTTGTCACTGTGTCTCCGATGTCTGTCGCCTTACCTTTGTTTATCTGTTTTGTGGTAGTACTATACTCTCTCAAATACCACTAACAAGCAATCCAAAATAAATTCACAACCAGTCAAACACATATGCAACCACTGGTCAACAGGATAAGGTATAAACCGCATGAAAGATATATTGGTCAGAATTACTGTCTGTCACAACACGTAACATTGAATCTGTTGAGTAACATCTAAAAATCTAGTTATTGAGAATATAAACATCTTGAGAAGTCCACAATGGTAACTTACCGCAGCAGGCGATTACTATCATATCACAAATGGTGGCAATTTTTTGTCGCTTATGAACAACAAGAGTGAAGTTGCTTCCAAGAAACGGTCCATCTTTCTTGTACAAGGCAGGAAATTTCAAAACCTTCTCCTGCAAAGTAAATGAAAAAACAAGTAAAAATAACAAAACTGTGCCATCTGTCTTGTACAATGAACATTATGCAAACACTTAATACCTCTGAAAAGTGCTTTATAATACAAATAAGATAGCATAAATTATGAATGACTGAAAAGTACAATAAACCATGCTACAGTTCTGCGCATCTATGCAAACTTCAAGTTCTCATGCTGACTCACTCTTCTTACGATCAATATTATATTCAAAATCCTTTCTATTCAAGTATTGACCTAAATTGTTGCCATCAGGTGAACCAAATTATCAGGTTCTCTTGTGTCAGTAAGTTTATAACTTAACAACAATTTCATTTAAGTGCCACTACCTTAACATAATAAAATTCAGTTCTATCTTTATAATCTTGTTACTGAATTTTACACAAGAACTGAAAGTACAATATGGTTTTAGACAGATCACCATTGCACTTGTGAATTAGTAAGTAAGTAAGTAATATGCTGCTGCCTATATAAATTTATAGATACAATACAATACAAGACAATGTATTTAACTTATAAGTGGTGCTTTAGAAATTTCAAGTTTGCAAATTCAAAATCGTTCAACTTGGTTTACTTTCTGGCGACATCACATAAAGTCAATACAAATAACAATGGAGAACCTCGCTGTGTATATAAATGAGTGCATCCTGTTAATTCCAGACCAACCCATAAAAATAAGGTGTACACTCAGGAAATGCTGACTTAGTGAGACAGGTAGGAAAACTTACAGAGCGCATGAGGTATTTTCCGTCAAGTATGATGCTGAATTCGAGGATTCCTTCCAGAGTGAACTCAAACGATTCAATGACCCACTGATCACATGGTTCCAAGAGTAGCAAAACGATGCTGAATGGGCCTGTGACAAACGGCGGGGCCCTCCACTTGACGGCAGATCCCTGCAGAACCTGAATAGCGTCGCCCACTATCTTTCCCTTGTCATTCACAAGACTCACATCGAACAAGCGGTGGCTGTTGTAGACTACCATCAGAGGGTCTGTGCAGGGTCCTTTAGAAAAGAAAACAACATTTCAATTTATCATACACTGTAACAGGACAGTTATGAAAGCACCTTTCAAAAGCTTAGCATATCAAGACTACATGTACAGCTACAGCGTGGAATTGTTAATGAGAAGTTGTTGTCGGAAATGCCTTATAATATTATGATACAGCATGTAAAGAAGCAGCATGCGAAATGGGATAATGTTGACAAGGTCAGTATTTAGTGCTACACTGCAGTTCTTCTATGGTGCGTTAGCCAGTATGGTGTGATAAGTTAACATCTCTGGGGGACATAACACCCCTTTGCGTTAAGCACAATGGCGCATAAACTGTTAACACCTTTAGGGACATAACACTCCTTTGCACTAAGCACAATGGCGCATAAACTGTTAACACTTTTGGGGACATTTCGCTCCTTTGCATTAAGCACAATGGCCCATAATCTGTTAACACCTTTGGGGACATTTCGCTCCTTTGCTTTAAGCACAATGGCCCACAATTTGTTAACACCTTTGGGGACATTTCACCCCTTTGCAATAAGCACAACAACACATAAACGGTTAATGACTCCAAGATGAATGTCCACGGAATTCTGTGGCATTTTGCAGTTGCGCGATCAATCACGCCAGTGCTGATGAATTGCTTACTCTATACTTGAACAACAAATGCATGAGTTAAGACAACAAACTGTGTATTCAGGTATTTATGTATGAGAACACTTTATATAGCGCATTTTGAGTAACTCACAAAGGCGCTGTACCTATGACTATCTAACATATCTACACAAGTGTGTTTAAAGACAGTTGGCTAATCATTTATCAATGATGAACCTGTTTTGTCCTTGGAAGTAAAATCCCCGTATATAGGAATCTTTTTGGCATCTTCACAAGCGAGACAAGCACAGTTCAAACACTGGATAAGTTTTCTGTGTGGTCTACATTTAAAGAGTTCACTACCACCAGCTTTGCCAGTTCATAATTTTATTTCATTTCAACTGGAAACTTATCTTTTCCAGTCACCCATGCTTCAAGATTACTTCATTAATTAGTGCAATATGAACAACTGATTAATAATAACAATAACTATGTGCCTCATGACTCAACAATTAATTTCCAGCTGACACTTTGATAGTGAAATGCCAAATCTTTCCATATTGCAGCATTAATAAAGTAGTTAAAAACACAAAATCTTTTTAAGCATAGGAATAAAACACAAAATAAAAATATCACACAACATGGGTTTTAAACAGTAACAATGCTTTAGAGGCTTAGAACCACTGAATGAATTACAGTTTCATGTAGTTCTATGCTGCTCATGCAATCATTACTCTAGAAACAGAGCACTCACATCTCTGAAATTGTTACACAACAAAAAATAACGATATATGTAGATAAACAACAGGCTGACCTGTAGTTGTTGTCAGTTGTGGAGTTGTCACTAAAAAAGCATTCGTTTTCATAAGCAATCATGTTCAGTAAATTGTCCACAAATTCAGTTCATATATATATAAGTATGCATGTATTTATTATGTATGTATGTATTAAGACAATTTAGCATCTTATAAGTACCTCACAACAATGGTGTAGGCATGACAATACACAGGTGATTAAAGTAGTGAGATCATTTACAGCATAAAACAAATAATTAATTGTGTTCATTGTTATTAAAGTTAGCAATTATGAAATATAATTATAGCACATAGCAACCTAGTACAACCCTTTTACTGAGGTGAATGCTGCCTCTCTTCAGTAAGGACAGCATAAAATTTAGTGCATTAAAAGAATAATCCAGATATCAAAATTTTACATCAAAATGCACATTGGCATTGTTAGCCTCAGTTGTTAATACACCAAAGGTTCAAATCACTATAGGAAACAAATTTGATCAAACTTGATTCACTTGATGCATCGAATTTGAACAACAGACTTCATAAAGTCGAATTTCTAATTGCCTCTTTAAACATCTTTATTTTATTTTACGCTTGCAAATTAAGAATAAAGTTACCATAAAGAAGTTACACTTACAGTTGTCACAGCACATTTCCACTTCAACGTTGAAGAAACAGATTTTCCTTTGGTTCGAAATGAATGATACGCTGAGGATATCTCCCTTCACTGGCTCCGTCAACACAAACGTGAAGTATGGCCTCTCAACAAGTTTAGGCTAACATATGTCAAAACGGAAACAGTCTTAGGAAGTTTCAGTAAATTCTGCCTCAAGACTAGAAGCAAGTAACGTTAATCTCAAAATTTTCCCAAATTCACTTTACGTGACCAGCTATATCAAATCAAGTACGCAACAGTTTGGTCCTTTTCGGTGCTAGTTCAGCATCCAGGAAGGTAAAGGGAGACAGCAAGGTGCTGCAGTGAAAATCATCAATGGTGGTGGTCATGGGGTAGTGTAGGAGTAGAATCGGGGTTGGACGGCTTGAAGAGTTCCGTTTTCAGTCACGAGTGGAAAGCAGCAGTAGAGAGGTCAAGCAGTGACAGGTGAGATTGATACATGAGAGAGGATGAGCAAACTGGCAGAGATATTTTGGGAGTTCATTCCACAGAACTGGTGCAACTTATTTAATGAGCAGGTGCAGAATTTCAGAGAGGAGGAGACTAGATGTTACCACTCATCTGTTACCAACTATATCTTTCAAAAGCAACAAACAGTGCTGCACTTGTATCAATTTTTGCTCCACTTATGCAGAAACTATCTGACAGTTAATAATTTCTAAACTCAAGAACTGTCCAGAAACGGACACCAAGTACTAATAACAGCAAAAGAATAGCAATAACAACAATACCTTCTCGAGGATGGTGTCATTTCCGATCATGACCTTTAGGTCTCGAACTCCTTCAATGGTAAAAGTGAAATTGAGGATGAGGTACGTGTCAGGACATGGTTGAGTCAACTCGATCGTATAGAGGTAGAGTACTCGTGGAGTCAACTCGATGTTTGGAAGAACAATGATACTGTACTTGAGCGTTTTTAAAACATCCGGATCTAAATCACTGAGGTCTTTTCCAGATGGACTGCTGTAGTTGAATGGTCCGGAAATGTTTCTAAGAAGAACGATGCTTTCATGCGTATTGCGGTAGTTCAGTGTCATCGGACTGAGACAGATCGGTTCAGCTGAGATTAACAAAGAGATTAATTAATCCGTTAATCGTTGAAAACAGTTCAACCTAACAGTAACAGATTCATTATGTATGTATACGTATGCACGTGCCAGTGTTTATGTATGCATATATGTATGTGTGTATGTATGCATGCATGCATGTATATATGCATGTATGTATGAGGACATATGTATGTATATATGTACGTATGTATATATGTATGTATATATGTATATATGTATATGTATGCATGTATGTATGTATGTATGTATTAAGGCATTTAGTATACCGTCTTTTGCACATCACAAAAGCTCCTTGCAGAGCAGCTATCTAACTGATCTGAGTAATAAACTCAGGTGGAGTTAAGGTTAACCAACTATAGTCACTTGGTTTTCAGTTGTTGAAGATGGTTGATGCTAAGGAAACAAACCACGTTCACTAATCATTTGTTAATTTTAACACTTTAATGACATGTGTGCATGAATATATCTGTCAAGGATGAGCTACATTGCTTTCCCAGTTGCTTTTAGCACACTCTCGTCATTAAAGTGTTAAATACATGTACAGCTAAGGTGAACAATCACATTCACTAACTTTTTGACCAAAGATTACCATTGTCATCATAGACCAAAAACATACTACAAATCCTGAACTATTTTTCAACTACAAGAAGGTTGACTAAAGGACTGTATGGATCAGTGCCAAAATGTCAGTTGATTAGATTAAGAAGTGAGAAGCAAAGCAGACAATACGGCTCAATACCTGGTTCAGTGGTGTATCATTCAAAGTCATACCTGCACTTCATATAATGCAATTTAGTTCTAACCTAAGTTACCAGTTGCACTCAAAACTACTGTAGAATTACTGGAGATAACAACAGTAAGTTATTAAGTGAATGGTAACAATAGTTTCAGTAAAAACTAATTATCTGTCACAACATCTGCAACAACAGATGATGCACTTACGGAATGGAACGCAGGCTATCATCGTCAGACATTCAACAGTCAGCGAATATGAAGTGATCTTCAAGGTCATGACAACCGTTGAAATGTCAACAAGCTTGGATAAGCTGCCATCATAGAGTATTACTTCATCCTCTTCTGTTACAGGTATCTACATGCAACAGTAATAATATATGCTCTGAATAAGTAAACTACAGACCAACTAATTAATTGTTTGATAAGTACTTAAAAATTAATTTATAAAATATATGTATACAGTTAATTAACAACTTTAACTAAAGAATATTCTAACTGCAGTCATAATAATAATAATAATATTCGTTTATTCATTCAAACTGACAAGTACACAGTAAGATTACCTGACATTGTAGTAACAGATGATAACAAGTTTAATAGAAGTCAAATTTAACTGCATTGGTAGCCTGCAAGGCGCCCTCTATCCTACTTCTCATTTTACAGTCACCTCCTAAGGAGTTGAAGGCTGAGTCAACCTTATGGGGCTAGCGGGTATCAAATCTGCATACTGCTGATCTTCGTGCAAGCGTGTTACCATTCAACCATCTTTTGTTTTGTAACACAGGGAGAGCTCATTAGGAGTTTCCCTTGATTAAGAGCTACATAAATTGCAATTATGATAATTACAAACTGAATAAAGTACTGCACTAAAAGATGTCAAATCGAAAGGCATTTGAATTAAACCACAATCTTTTCCAGCATTACATTCTCTGACAACTGATTGAAATTTTCTGGCACTTCTATCGCAAAATATCACGGAAGCCAACAACAGCCTAAACCAACTAAATTCAACTCCCTCCCACGCATTACATTAATAAATGTAAATAGTTTATTCATTACCTGCATTTCAGAACCATTGAGACTTGATAGAGTCATATAATGATAAACCAATAATTATTGTGACATAAACACACAAGTTAAATAGAAGTATTACCAGTTTGAGTTCGCTTTGACCGTTGACACTAGTGAGGTTGTAGGTAATTAAACCTGCTCCCATGACGGTTATCTTGATGCTTAAGACATTAAAGATTTTTGGTAGTCGATCTCGTTTGATGACGATGCGGTGAACAGCTGTATTGTCAAGGACGATTACTTTTCCAGAACCTTCCAAAATGTCAGTGTTTGGTTTGTTGTCCAGCAAAGTGACGAAGCCAGGCTGGTCGAATTTGTAAGTGACCATATCGTAGCCATATGAACATTGTGGCGGTGGGGGCACTGATGCAAAAGAACAAAAGACCAATAAGGATGTGAACAGGGGAGTGTACGATGCTAAGGTTAGGACTGGGTGCAAAAATGCTTATCTCTCACATATATTTAGAACAGCGTTCATTGCCTGTCAGGCCTTTCAAGAACAAGGTTTTTTGGAAGCAATTCTCACCTAGGAACAAAACTTACCCTGGAACTCATAAGTACAAAAACATAAGTCAATGATTTTCTCTAAGACTATCACACTTCTCGAAAGTGCTCAAAAATGTGACTCTTTGGAGAATATAATTATCAACCAGTGTAGAACCATACCAAAATCATCGAAGAGGATCCCAAGATATCTCCTTTTATGAATGAACAAACCAATGCAAAATGATAAGCTATGATAAGACCAGCACAAATTCAGAATAGAGAAACATCTCATTTCTGTGTCTTCTTATGTAGCCAGTGGGACTTACTAAGTAAATGAGTACGTTTCAGTGTTAGTAAGAGAAGAGTAACAAACGTAATAGAACAAAAATGGTACTAAACCACAAAGCTGTCACAGAAGTTACAGAACTAGAAGCAACAGAAATTTAGAACTTAATTTGATCTAAAATTTCTTGTTACGTTCTTTCCTACATACTGTTTTTATCAGACTGATCTTCTGGATACTGAGTTGATTAAAGTTTAGTTTTGGTGCACCCTCAGGTGATGCTTTGTGCATTATAAACTGCATGATAAAGTTACTAATCACATGCACAATTACAATACTTTAATTGATAGTAACTGTAATTGCAGTCTTTTGCAATATAACATCTGTAGTAACAATAATAACATTCTGGACTCAGTTGCTCAAACTTAATCTAGCTTTGATTTTTGCCTTTTCTCTGTAAGTGATGGAAGAATAGTTTATCTGATGACGGCTTTGAATTGTCTGGTTTACAGCATTATCACTTAGAAGCTATATTTAACAGTCACACTAAACAAATTTCCAACTATTGCACTCTAAGAAAATTTCACTGAAATTCTGTACAGTATTTAATTTTACTTCCTTTACATCTAAGAAGAGTGACAGTTAAGACATGTTACCTTCTGGTATGCAGATAATGACAGACAGTCTCTCAACCCGGAGCAAATCTCCGCTACCCTTGATCAAAATTGATATCATTTTGATATTTTCTTGAACACCTGTGATGGTATCCAGGTAGTACATGCCATCGCTATATAATGCCTACAAAATAAAGTAATAATTTCTGTTTAATTCTATACACATCCAACATAATTCCTCTGTATTTACATCCACAAGCATACATTGCCCAGTAACAGTACTCAATATTAATCTAAATACTTATAATTATTTACCTGAATTAGATATTTACGACACAGTATATCAAAACCTTATAAAAACTAATCACAATTACAATTTACCTGAATCAGTTCGCTGTTTCCACTTTTCGTTCTGAATCTAAAGGAAACAGTGAGTTTCTTGCCAGTAACACAAAGCTTGATTGCAATGACTGTAAAAACGTCCGGTTGAAAGACACGGACGATTGTCAGGTTGTTAAAGATGTCATTTCCGAGCAACGGCAAGAACTGCTGAGAACCGAGCAGCGCATCTTCTCCATTGTCAATGCCATTGGCCAGAATAATGAATCCGTCGACGCCATGTTTGTACTCGATTTGTTCATGATGCGGAGGACAAAGTGGTGCTGAAAACCCGTAACCATAAAAACTTTTAGCACTTTTCATGACATCAGAACTGTGAAAGTTTTCTTTGTGATCTGCCAGTCCCAAGCCTGGAGAAAGGAGGAGGAGGGCGACACTAATCATCTAGCCAACCTTAAACAGTTCAGGCTTCCTTTCCTGTTTACCAGGACTTGGGTGATAATACCCGAATACCTTTTCCAATCAAAAAAGATGAGCCAGCAACAACCGGACTATTCAACCCTCACTTACAATGTGCAGCCTTAATATTCCAAGTAGTCAAAATGCCTTGTAAAGTTTATGTTGTAAAATTTCTTCAAGACTTACTGAAGATTCTTAAATATCGTAACAACTCTAGCTGCAGTTTGTAAACACAGAAAGTCACCGCCTAATAGTGGTGAGTTGTCTATTTATCTAAGCACTGTTTGCCTAATATTAATGAACTCTTTGTTCTTAACCAACTGTAACACTTAAAAGGTGAGATTCTTCAAAGACAGCCAATAACAGTCCAGATAAGCGCTTACTCGTTTAGATACTTCCTGACCTAAATAACTAGAAAAATGTACAGTAGGCACCTAGAAAAAGTTAGTTTGTGCCTGGAGCAGTTAAAAGGTTACTTTACGAGAAACTCAGTCTAAGTAATGCTAAATGAGAATTAGATAAACTTACTACAATTCAGTTCATCCGATCCATCTCCACAATCATCATGTTCATCGCAGACGATATGCTTTGGAAGACATTTGCTGTTTTTACAATGAAAGTAGTCTGGTTCGCTGCACACCTCTGTAAACAACAAAGTAGACAGGACTCCTAAAAATAAGTATGTAAGTCTGAAAACTGTACTGAGCTCAGTCAAAACTCCATAAAAAGTGCATGCACACAGCTAAGGTAAAGAGGATATTAACAGCATATAACATAAATATCTGTATCTTTTACCTGCAATGCCCTTTAAAGCTCTCAACTTTCTCACATTTGACAGCTACTTGCAATCCATCCATCCAAGCAGATCTACTTGTTTTTCATCACAGCTCTCTCTGTATCAGCATCTCTGAAATTCTGCAACTGCTCCTTGATTTACATTACACTTATATTGACCTTCAAATATGGCTGAGAAATTTATTAAAAGCCTAATCTATCTTCCACTACACTGAACGAATTGTTGCAGACACAGCCTTGGCACTTGCCTCTTGATAAAAGAAAAGAAAATACAGTTTGGCCATACCTGTGCAGTTGAATTCATCCGAATTATCGTTAAGTCCGCAATCCAGTTTTCCATCACAGACGAATGACTGTGGAATACATCGAACGCTACGGCACTGGAAAAACTTAGGATCCTTACAGGCATCTGTGAACAACAGAAGATAACAAAGAAGGTGAAGCACAGGTTGAGATACTGAATTATTATTGAATCATTGAACTACTTGAGCTACGTGTCACTTCTGACTCACTCAGATTGACAAACTTCCTGAGAAATCACTCTGCTCCTGAACGTTCTTCGAAAATAAGTTTCCTCAATATGTCCAGACTCCAAATATATCAAATGACCATATTTAAAACTGACAGATAATCCGTAGAGAAACTGAAATGGTTGCTAATGCTTACACAAGGCTTAGACAATGTAAATGCTTTATGACCATGAATAGTTCTAATAAAACTAGCTTAAAATACAACTGAAGTCCCAATCATTGAAGTCTGCTTTTACAGATGGACCATGTCATTAACGCAATCTTGACTTTCAGATTCTCTTAATCTATAGCTTAACTCCACCACTGCCAAACTCTGGTAATGCCAGTCCCAAGACTGGATAAAGGAGGAGGGCTATGCAAATCATCTTTGTTATGACACAGCATCATTAAACAGCAGACAACTAACCGTCCACAGGTTATAACTATAGAATAAATTGAGATGAACTCATGACCAGAATGACTGACCGCAAACTAGCTCGTCTGATCCGTCCATACAGTCGCGACGTCCATCACAGACATACTTCTGAGGAACACACTGGCCAATACGGTTGCAAGCAAACTCATCAGGCTCACAAGCAGTGGCTAGAAATAACACTTATAATAAACATTCAGCATATGATTTAAGTAATAATATTCAATAACACTTGTCTAAATAATAATAATATTCGTTTATTGACGAAACACTGGGTTGGCACACCGCAACCCATTACAAAGACAGTATTACCATTGACAAATTATAAATATAAATATTTTTATAAATTATAAATATAAATATTTTTAATAGTTTTATCTCATGTTGCTGGCATTAGTAAATAAAACTTTGCAATGTGCATAAAGTTGTGCAAGTATCTTTGTGAATCTGACATGTGGCTATTCAGAAGCCAGGCGGAAGTTCAGTTAGTTATCAAAATGTTTGAAAGCCTGTCTAAAAATAGTGAGTTTGAAGAGTTTGTTTCTTGAAGAAAGAAACAGAATTCCCACGAATGGAAAAGCTCCCAATAACAAATCTGAAATTGTTCTGTCAAATTCCCATCCTCAAAATGCCATTTAATCAATTGGTACAATCTCTCTCTCACACAATTACTCACTTTCCATAAATGATCTATTTTCACCTAACCTCTCACCATAGCAAGTTCTATGCTTGTGAAATGCTTGGATCTTAGGCGAATGTACTGGGCCCGATATTTGGGTTGAGTGCAGAGTGCGATGACAGTGAAACTAAGATTCTGTTTGAAGTGACCACTGATTGTGCTCTCTGTATTGTGCCAGAGGCACCACAGAAGTAATTAGTTAAGACTAAACTAATAAAATTCATGAGTGACCCTGCATTGCTTGAAAGCATGAGAGTAGAGATTATCATATGTTGATATTTCTAATTAAGAATTAAACACCCAAATCCTAGTTAAGTTAGAATTTCCCCACAGCTAACAGAGAGCTCTGGTGCTGAGGACACTTACTGCAGTTAATTTCATCGAAATCCTTCACACAGTCGCTGATTCTGTCGCACTTGTGTGACAGTGGAATGCATTTGTTTTCGATAGGACACAAGAACTCCTCCTTGGTACAGTTGTACTTACAGGGTGGACCAGTACAAACAAATTTACCATTGATGCATACGCTAAAACATCAGACATGTTAGGTTAAAAATCATTACAACTATTATCATCATTAGCAATAAGAAACACACATGCATACTATTAGGGATTTTAAACCCTACCTCTCGATCGACACTCCAGCATGCTAACCACTACATCATCGAGCACTCCCATGATCAATGCACAGTAAGATACATGTTGGCAAAGTGGATGAACAGATTACAAGAAAAGTCAGACATGATCAGCCACAAATAAACGAAATTCTGAGCAAATAAACATTTCAACATTCTTCAACAACTTACCATTTCTGGCAGTTGATGTCGATCACAGTGCCTGTTGTAAACTGCCGGCCTTGATATTTACAGCTGCACTTGGAGACTGGGACACAAACGCCCAAGTCTGAAAAAGAATTTGACACATTCAATTGCAGTATTGATACCTACCAAATTGTACAAGGACAGCAACTGGGAATTTCAGAGCACACAGTCTGAAGATTTTTCATAACAGAGTAGTGCACTTGGACATCAGAAACTTATGAATAAGAATTGGAACTGGTTATTGGGAGACATTACGGGGCGGGGAGATGGTTGAATGGTAACACGCTGGCACAAAGATCAAAAGGACACAGAAAAAACATCGATTTTACTTAAATTACAATGACCATGGGTCATCTTTTGACAATGCCTATGTTCAAATGTTTTTCGTAGGAAACATACCATTCAAGACCAAATCATCTGGACAGATGCAGCCTTCAACGCAGTCCAAATCTTTGCACTCTTTGCTCAGATCAGAGCCGACGTTGTCACATGTCGGTCGGCATGGCGACACACATGGACTGTAATCCATGCCTCGCTCACACATGATTGCTGTTTGCAAACAAGAAGGGCATTTATAAATTTAGACAAAGCATCCAAATCTGAATTTGTTGATTACCTTCTAACACATAATTAGACCTCATAACTTTAGCACCTTCTACGCACAAGAAGATTTTTATGATTTTTGTGACATTCTGAAAAGGTTGTAGACATTATTATTATTTTTTTATTATTATGCATTTATATGCAATGAAATACATGCAAGTTTAGTAAATCAGAATCTGAGGCATGAAGCAACTGTGAGCAAAGGACTCACTCAAAGTCTCTAACCATGCAGCTTATACTGTGTCCCACATTATTTTAATGTCTTGATATACATGCATACATATATAATACATACATACATGCATACACATACCTACATACATACATACAAACACACACATAGATACATAAATATGTTCAGTTTGATGGAACTTAACCTCATCTGGGATCCAGCATCTCGGCATGATGGTCTAGGATTTTAGTTTACAATAAAAATATCCAGTGCTGCTTTAGAATATATGAAAATCCTTAGGCTGCATCTGTTCTACTCCGAAAATGCTTTTCCAACCACTTCTTTGCACCTGGGAGTCAAAAACATGCAACCTTAATCTAAGTTTATAAAAACTGGAGTACGTACGACAGAAGCGATTTGTTCTCCATTTCACATTAATTCCCTGGCTGCTACATTCCTTAGCGAATGCAGCAACAGCCGTGCAAAGGCATTCACAATCACCGCCATCATCACATCTACAATTCAAAGCAGGTTTTTCAGTCATTGCCACATTTATTGTCCATCATAAGCAAAAAACATAAATGACGACATCGGTCTTTGGAGATATTCCACCTGTTAAAACCTGTCGTAATTTAATTCCTATAGTGGATTTTTCACTATCAATAAACCTGTTTTAAATTAAAACTTAAGTTTTCTTAACAGTCAGATAAAGTCTTTGACTGTAACAACTGCAAGTGACCGATTGAGATCTAAAATAAAATCTGAATTTTGAATTTCTGAATTTGAATTTTGAATAGCAAGGAAATGCAATTATGCTTCCACATTAAATTCACTTAACTCACTGCTAATTGTAGATTGAGGTTCATACATACCCACAGGTATCGAAGAGACAGTTCTGATAGAACCGGGTGAACGAGGAAACCTGTCGCCGACAAGACTCAAACGTGGAACCTTCAGTGATAATTTTACATTGCTTTGCCGCCCAAACAGCACGAACTTTGTTTTTCTGGAATCAAGTATATTATGCATATAAGTTTTAACTCATGTTTTAGAAATCCTCATTATAATAATAATAATAATTAAATATTCTGCAGGGGAAACTAGAAATACAGTCAAAGACAAATTACAAACAAGTCTTATAAATGTTAAATAAAATGCAACAATTTCTTATAAATTTAGCCTGCAGTCATAGAACAAATAGTAATATCAAAATCTTAAGTTTTGCATAAGCATAGTAGGCCTACTCTGCATTCAGTGGTAGCACTAGCAGCATGTACAGAAGGGTCAATAAGGATGATGAAACAATGGTGTTGATGTAGCCCATGATGATGTCCAATCAATATATAATATTTCAATTTCTTTGTTTTCTGCAGTCCTTCCAAAACCTTTGCCCAAACTTTTTGTTTTGTTCACTAATGTTAGGTCGCCTTTATCCTTACACAGTCAGGACCGTAATTTACCAAAATCAATCACATTAATGAACCCATATACAAAGAATGAAAATTTTCATCATATTACTCTGAAAAAACTAACTTTGACCAATTGGCACTTGGGCCCATGTACCATGGCACACGGGCACCTCTGATTTCAGCACCCAGAGCCCTCACGGCAGAAAGGAATTAATTATACTCTATATGCAAATATTTAAAATTAACTCCAAAAGCTTGGGACCCTCTGCATGATCGAAATGGCAGGCCCCCAAAATGGTCCCAGTCCGATTCTGCTTAGACCAAGAAAGACAGGAAAGAAATGCCCTGACTAAGACTGTAAATACCTCTGAAACGTTTCATACTGGAGAAATTCAAATCAGACACTGCTCATCCACTTTAATGATGAGAGTGTACTAAAAGCGACTGGGAAACCAATGCAGCTCGTCATTAAGGTGCTAAAAAGCATAAATGAGCAAATTAAATGGTGGACATACCTCACACGGAGCAATCTCAACGTTGGTCATATTGTCTGGGCAGGAGGGTGAAGTCTTCCAGCGCCTGGCAAATGCCATTGGAGTCGTGGCCAGCTGGCCTGAGGCTAAATCCATGAATTCGTTCTCGTAGTTGTCATCATAGTTTCCACAAAGACCTTCCACTTTTCCCTTGTACTTTTCCGGTAAGGAAATGTAAGCACGAGTCACTAAAGAAGACAAAAGTCAGTTTATTTCAGTGATGTGAAGCTGTTAGATATCATGAACAATAAAAAATATGAATACAGTACCTGGATAATTATAAAAAGAACTGTTTGTTATAACAGACTATATTACAATGTACAATATTCAATGTTAAATTATTAAAATACGGTACTACAATACTCAATATAAAATTACAATACTACAATATTCAATATTACAGAACTACAATATTCAATGTTAAATTATAGCATTACAATAGTCAATGTTACAGAATTACACTATTCAATGTCGAACTTGAAAAGGAACAAAAACTGGAGTAACTGCCTTAACACATTATTTCACTGGAGTAACTGCCTTAACAAAGTTAACACATTATTTCACTTGCACCCATCAGATTTGAACCAGGTTTCCCCACAGAACTGCAACATCTGAATTTGGTTTTACTTGAGGTGACCATCAATTGATCCCTTGTTCATTATAATAAAAGTACTTTAGAAGTCGTTAGTCTAATATCAAATTAGATATTAGACTTAGCTTTCCTGCCAACACAAGTATGAGTATTCAAGCAGAAATTAATAAGCTGAAACTACTTACGGGCGTCCCATTGAACAACCATTCCAGAGTCAAGGACTACGATGATGAACAGATCGGTTGAAAGAAGCTTTCCCCCACTGAACTTGTATTCGCTGGTCAGTTTCACGTCTTTACCATTAACGTTCGGCAGCAGATCACGAACGAGTCGAATCTTGTTCGCGTTGTCTTTGATTGTGACAGCCTTTGTGCAGGTCGTACCTAATGAGCCGCAAGGAACATTTTCTGCTATAACACTGAAATTCTGAGAAATCTTTAACCGGGTCAGGATGTATTCACAGACGCCTTGGAATGAGTAGAAGTATCCGTCAAATGTGCGGTAGTGAGGATCGCCGTATGCAGTGCACGTTCGTTCACAGTCTTTCTTTGTTGCGTTCTTAACCCAGTTGTGCTTGGAACAAAGACTGAACAACAAGCAAACGATTTTATTTAGAGTAATCTTGAAATTAAATATTTGCTACAGCATCATCATACACTTGAAAATAGAAATACTTACACAGAACTTGACGTAAGGACTTTAGTTTCAGAGGTAACAAAAAAGGATATAGTTTTACCCAGTTTACGCCTTCTTCTAAGTGCGCTTCTTGCAAATTAACTGTTCCAATTTTGTGATGTTTTACACAGGCAGGGCAGAAATTTGGTTAGAGATTTCAGCCTCATTTGTGTCCTTAGCCAACTCAGCTATAATGAGTACATTGACCGTACACTGTGGGTGGGAAGATGAGACAGCGACGGAGAGAATGGCCACTGCCCTCATATGCCAAGGCTAAGAAAATGAAGTTGCATATCTACAGCTGCCTCAAGGCTAGCTTTAGGGACAGGTCTTCTTCTTCTAACTCAGGCACAGTCACAAACTACTCCTGTAACATACCCCCACTTGACATAATTCCTGACAATTTCAATTTGAATAATATTCTTTAGCAACTAAAAAGTCAACTAAAAATTAACTGTGAGAAGTTCTATATTAATATCCAAATGCAACCACACATACATACATACGAAAATACATATCTTCATGAAGGCATACATAATTACAAAGTATGCAGCAACATCAGGTGCTGTAAAAGCACACATACATACACATATCCATGCATGCATTCATACTTACAAATTATGCAGAAGCAAAAGCTGCTGTAAAAAGCAACGGACTGAATCTGAACAGAAGCAATTACCACAGAAGTAAAGTGCATCCCATTGACGGCAATTCAGAGCACTTACTAAGTAATGCATCCGACGGAGACTGTTGCGCCTGATGAATATTCAACTCCATTGTATTTGCAGGGACATTGGTCTGGCAAGATACAGGTTCCCTGTTCATAAGGCATTAATAAGTATATTATTCTGAATAAAGGCAGAAAAAAGAAAAACTATTTCATTGCAGTTCTACAAAGAAAATGTCAAGTGAAAAAGTTTTAGAGAATGCCGAGTTCGGAATCACAAGTTCAGCAAATTAACACTACAGAATTTATTCTTAAGAAAACCAAGTCAAATGATCTAAATGTCAGAAGAGCATAGAGCAGAATTCCTTACTCATGTGAAGAAATAGACAATAATTAGCAGATACATCTAAGAGCAATAAAGAAGATACAGTTACTAGAAATAGACTATATGGAGTGATGGCGTGCCCCAAGTAGCCTTTTATGCCAGTTACCTTTTAAACAACTAAATTGACAAATACAATTTAATACAATACACCATAATAATTATAGAATCACACTTAATAAATGTAAAAATATGCATTTTTTGCTATATGCAAAGCGTGGAAAGAAATTTCTCCAAAGAAGTCTTTAGTATCATAAAACTCAGCAAATTCAACACAAAATCATCCAAGAGACAGACTTTTACAAATATCAACATATCTGCTACTGATTCAATCACTTATTCAATCTTTCTGTTGTCATCAAGTTGTTGAAAGCAAGAACTTACTTACAACAACTACAATAATACATATAACAATAGGAACGAAAACAATTAATGAAATAGCATTCATAGCAACAGCAATGTAAACTAACTGCTGCAGTACTATTAAGTAAATGTTGTCCTACTATGAGCAATGAAAATTACTTACATTTGGTAGCATCACCATTCCAGGGCGACAACCACATCCATCGAACAGCGGCTCATCCTTCTTGCAAAAGTCTCCAGGTAAGTCTAAGGTGTCACAGGTGGCGCCACAGTTGGTAATATTTCTCCGGAAGACTTGGTTATGAGGGCAGACAACTTTCTTGGCACAGTCAACATTCCCACAGTCCCACGTTCCGTTCGCACATATGCTAAAGAACATAAACAGATTCTTACTATTATGTTCATACTTAACGTCCGCAGTAAACGTGTCATATGCTAAACTAATCTGATTCTATAACTTCTGTAGCATCACCTTAATAACATCTAATCTAAGCCGTTATCACATTGCACAATGTACCAATCGATGAGCATTTCATGTGAGATCAAACAAAACAGACTTCAAACACTTATGGAACAAGGAAGGCCACAGACTAAACAAGATGGATGTGATATGTTGGTATTTAGTGGTCTTTGTTATGTTAATGGCTGTATGCCAGAGAATTTTGAGCCATTTGTAGCTTGAGTTGATCACTTTCAGTAAAGGCCAATGATAGTAATAGCATTAGTAAATAAACTGTAAGTCAATACATTTAAATGGATTCAAAGTTTCGTCAATAAACTACAGCTCAGTAGAAAATAAATAGACGCTGGAAGTGAAAGAGAAAGTCACATACCAGTCTGTACAGAGTTGTTTAACTCTAGCGCCGGCATTGTAGATGCCCTTGGTGTATTGGTCATAACAAGTGCAGTCCTTTACAGCAGAGCACACTCTGTAGTCATTGAGGAGCTCATTTTTACCACAGTGACAGCCTCCCAAGCAACTATCTGCATCGGGAATGTTGCTTTGGTACTGCATGTCACGACAGTTGCCAAAAGGCGGTGCATCTTCGCTGTACGACTGACCTTTGAACTGACTGCAGGTGTAGCCATGTCGCACTACAAAACACATTCATTCATTCATTCATTCAGAGCATTTATATAGCGCCTCTTCAAGAAGCTACTCAGAAGCGCTCCCGGCCCAGCCACGACTAAAGAAAAAAGACTTGAGGGACTTGTAGAACCCTGCCGGTTGGCTCACAAGTACTGCATGTCACAACAAATCACATAAATCCATTTGAAATTCTTCTGCTACACATCCATTAACGCAACAATTACCGTATATCACATGTGCCTACATGTTAAAGCTAAGTCGTCATATCGTATCGTATCTGCACATTTATATAGCACCTCCAACAGTATGGACTATTCAGAGAAGCCCTCAGTGCAGAAACCCTGGGGACAGAGAAACACCTTCAGGGAACAAGTAGATGAGGAGGATACCCCAGATATCAGCTTAGACATGCAGAGGATGGGGAAGGTCATTCCAGGCAGACAGATAGAAGTAGATAGATAGATAGATAGATAGATAGATAGATAGATAGATAGATAGATAGATAGATAGATAGATAGATAGATAGATAGATAGATAGATAGATAGATAGATAGATAGATAGATAGATAGATAGATAGATAGATAGATAGATAGATAGATAGATAGATAGATAGATAGATAGATAGATAGATAGATAGATAGATAGATAGATAGATAGATAGATAGATAGATAGATAGATAGATAGATAGATAGATAGATAGATAGATAGATAGATAGAAGGGCCCACAACAGCAAATGGCCAATTAGAGCGATCTTGGTCTGAGGGACAAAAAGATTCAATCCGTCTATATAACACAATGAACAAAGAGAGGTAGCAGATAAAGTCTTGCTTAAGAATCTCTTAAAACTAAACATGAAAATCATAGATTTAATAAATGACAGAAGAGGATGGAGAAATTCATCTACATAATATACTAGATCCACTTATTATTAGTTCTAGCACACACAAGAAAAACGTCTTACTTTGACAGAGTTTGAACAGTGTTGGATTGTTCATCCACTCAACGAGGAACCCAAGCTGACAGCACTTATGGGCCAGGGCAGACATCATGGTGCAGACAGCAACTGCAGGTTTCTCAGCCGCACAGATGTCCGCTTTACAGTAGTCTCGGTAAACCTTCCAGTCCAAGGCATCCAGGCAGCCGCCAAAGATCCCGGGATTGCCAACAAATGCACATAGGTCTGGGCTGCCCACCGCCTTCAGAAATACCATAAAGATTTATCAGACAAATAATAAACAAAATGAGCACCATAACTACAACAGAACCACTTTACAATATTTAGCCTTATAACATGATTTCTGATTTAAGAGAGTCTGGAACATATATCTAGCCTACCATTCCATGTTCAGTCAGTGGACACATGGCACCTTAACAAATGTCTCACTGATAAGACTATTATTTGATAAGGCTTACAAAAACTGAACTAGAAAAGAGTCCATAAGAAGAAGGCTTCAAACAGTAAAACTAAACTGAATAGTTTTAGATATCTCTTTTAACAGCAGTCCAATGGGGCACAGTATAGAGGGATGCTAGAAAGCATATGCTTCTACGAACTCCGCCACTGCCCTACCTGTGGTAGTGCCAGTCCCAAGCCTGGAGAAAGGAGGAGGGTGACACTAATCATCTTTGTTATGACACAGTGTCATTAAGCAGCAACATTCATATGCTTCTACGAAAGGATGAACCCAACGTTCTGGACATGGAGTCAATTTCGGGCAACACTCTCAACATTCAACAATTATAGAATATTGTACATCCATAAAAAGCATTGTAATGAGTCTTTTTTTAGTAAGGTCTAATCAAATGAAAATTTTCAGAACTTGGACTTGTGTCTTGTGTAATCTAATCTGATCGAATCTCATCAAATCTAATCTAATCTAATCTAATCTAATCTAATTTAAACTGATCAAATTAACTGCAAAATTCTATTATCTACTGTGCAAGGCATCGGCCTGGTCTTAGGAACTGGATTGGGCAAGCATTTAGTATCGTGGTGCATGTATTTTTCTCCCGTAATTTTATACGTCGTGAGAGTCGGTTAGGGTCAGGTTACGCGTCGTGAGGGTCGGTTAGGGTCAGGGTTAGGGTTTGTGTCGTCTTTAGAAAACATCGTACCTTCCGCGGAGCATGCCAAAAAATACCGTCCCACGCCCGTAACCTCACGCACCACGATACTAAATGTTTGCCCTGGATTGATCAGGTTTAAGACAGCTTGTAAATATTTTTTAAATGAAGACAGATGACTTCAATTTCAATGGAAATAAATTTCTACTGCTCTCTCTTCTCTCTTTTACATACACAATTTTCTAATAGAGTCCATCCATTAAGCTGTGTTGATTTTTAGCAAAAACAGTTTTTGCTCAAATCGCAAAGCTGTGTTGATTTTTATTTTATTATTCCTGTTTTACCAGGAACATTATTTCAATTTACCATTAATAAAACTGAAAACAGAAACAAAGATGGCGACAAATACCGTTGGTACTTTGTTGACGCTGCACCAATCCACGGTTGACAAGGCTTTGCTGATCTGAGCTGGACAGTCACTGTAGGACATGGCGAACGCAACAACGTCCTCCTCGATATTTCGTCTCGACTTGAGCTCTTCCAGAATCGATCCATCCATGTTACCACACAATCCACGAACCTTTGATAAACAAGGCAGAACATTTATTAGAGTTCCATAAATGCAATGCATTTGGATTTTACATTCAGCCTTTCATAATCTGTGTTACATAAGAGCCTTTCAAAAGTGAACATTATCATTCTTATTAAACACCACAATCTAATGACCAGGAATCAACCGATTACCCATGGCTTCGAGTAATTGTAAGTGAAGAACTTACTCGTGGCTGGGCTGGGAGCGCCTCTGAGTAGGTCTCTTGAAGAGGTGCTATATAAATTCCTGGAAATAAAAAACGGTTCCCACACAGTAACCATCTCAGAGGAGGCTCAAACCCGTACTCGCCACTTTATAACCAATTGGCTATTGTGTCTAAGAAGACCAAAAAGTTGAAATGCTACATAAGCTGTGCAGCACATGAAACAACATGAATGTCAAATCGGTTAAACCGAGAACTCCCAAAAATCTGACCCTAAGCAGCTCAGATCTACTTGTAGGCCTATATGATTCCTAAGCAATTGAATAAACAATTCAGTGAATGTTATGAAGCCAACACTAAAATCCGTTAAAACAAGTAATTTGCATGGGGCCATTGAATTGCTTGATTTTGATTGGTTTTATTCATGAATTGTGGTTAAGAATCACAATTTAAATAGGACATCGTTATCAATTAATTGTATTGTGTGCTCTGATAACAATACTACAAAAGTTTCCAGATTAGATTAGTTAGAACCACTAGAATCATTAGTAAGTTTAATGAATAATGGTGATAAAAATTCTAATTAAATTCATGATAGTCTTCATAAATCTACATAAATCTGCAATTACAGCTACCAAGGCCGTATTTAGGGGGGGGGTGTTTTGGGTGTTTAAACACCCCCCGAAATTAAATAATGTATAATATAAATATTGCATTTACTAACATATAGGCCTACGGTGTAAGCACTAAGAGCACTCAAGTGAACTTAGATGATTCAGCTCTATAGTGCTTTGAGAGCTCACAACGCTCCTCCAAAACCCTTATAGATGGTTGACTTGGTTGCTTGTCAGCTTGTTCAAGAACGAGCAAACACCCCCCGAAACAAAAACCTGGCTACGGCCTTGACAGCTACAGAGTCCAAAGTTTTAATGCTCACCTTCCCACCATAGAATGGATCAAGTCGTACGTAAATTCGTCCATTTCTGTCAAACAGAACACGGAAACCATGTGCCTCGACCAGTACGAAGAGGCTGGTCACCTGTTTCACATAGATGTTTTCATTTATGTACGACTCAAAGGCATTTTCCATTTCCACTCCATTGACCAGGATGACAAAGTTCTGATCGATACTGATCCTGTAAGTCTGTTGGTCCTTCGTGTATAGAATCTGAACACCGGTAGTGCAGCTGACTTTCTTGCCAGGCTCACAGTTCTTCACTGAATAGGCAACGTGTAAAGTACCCCTTGATAAAACGGACCAATCAACCAAGGCTTTCTCGTTCAGCTGAAAATAACAGAATTATTAACCGATAATTAATCACATGACACTTTTCCACTGAGCTAAAACTAACAGTCGAATTGGTAAAAATAAAATTACCACTACAATAAAGAAGAAGAAGAGAGCAGTCCCTTAAGCAATAGTCCTGAGGCAGCCATGGGTAAAAAGCGTTAGCAACTTCATTTTCTTAGCCTTGGCATACAAGGGTGGGTGAACAGTCCTCTCCCTCGCTGTCTCATCTTGCCACCAACAGTGTACGGTCAGTGTACTCATTATAGCTGAGTTGGTGGAGATTTGAACCCTGACCTATCGAACTTCAGAGTGCCAACCACTACACTATCGAGCATTACGTGGGGCATGGTGGTGTAGGGGTATGTTCGGTGCCTTGCAGCCGGAGGGTTGCGGGTTCGAATCCACCTCAAGCCGCCGCGTAGGGACCCTGGGCAAGTCCTTCACTCGCAATTGCTCATGCGCTTCGGCGTGAAACTCCGATTCAGTGTCCGCGCTGTAGTCGGGAGCGCCTCTGAGTAGAAATCTTGAAAGGGTGCTATATAAATATCTGAAATGAATGAATGAATTAATTCAATGAACTAATTCTTAAGTGAATCATGAACATGTTCAACAAGACAACTTGAATATTTCAGTCATGTAAGAACACATTAAGCTCAACTAATGGAAAAATTATTGAAAGCAATAAATTAATTCAGTCAAATATTTTAAATTCATGCAAAACAAATTCATCAAAAAAGGAATTTGACAAGTATTTTAAATCATAAAAGCCATCAAACAACAAAATTTAAAAAACTAAATTTAAAAAACTGTTACAAAATGCAAAAATAATAAAACTAACATTACGTAACAAAAAGCCACCAAAATTATTAGCCATTCCATGAAAATCATCATTCGAAAACTGCATAATTTACTACAACAAAAAACTCATTTTACAAACAATATGCAAACAAATGCCTCAACTTATAGCCAAACACACATCGAGAAAGTTTGATCTTTACAATTACATTGTAACTATTCAATTTGTTTAACATAAATATTGACTGCTATCTGTAGGTAAATTCCGAGTATTATTCATGGCTTACTTCGACCAGTGTATAGCTGCATGGTGGACCATGAAAGTCATACTTTGCCCCATCAAAGGTTGTGAAGTGCTGAAAGCCAAGTATGGAGCAAGTCTTGGCGCAAAGCTTTCCGGTACACTTCCACTGCCCACTGACACACTCACTAAATCAGAAAATGTTTCCCTTTCTTGTCAGAACACATCTAATAGTTTTCCTCCATAAAGAAACTGTAGCATTTCAGTTTATACCTCAGCCTACCTTATGCCTTTTATATTACCTTGCAATTAATCCTTTTTACAGGCTGTGAACATCTAGTATCCTGTACTTAATTAACATCCCAATCTAACAAGCATAGTAAGCAGAAACTAATCAGCCAATGTAAGTTAGTATGTATATATTTGCCTATTTATTTAGTGCCTTTCAAAATCCTCACAAAAGCAGACTAGTCATTGCACGGAACCAGTACACAAAGTCATGAACATTGCGCAGTAAATTTACTTTTAGGCTAAACTCAATATTTAACAAGAAATAGTTCTCTTTTGAGAATGAAATTCTCAGAAAATGATTCTATGTATAAATCTTTTAATTTTAAACCTACCACTTATAGGCACACAGGTTTGAGCAATATTTTGTGCATTACGATAGCCAGGCCATATAAGTCATAAGAGATAGAAGAGATTAAGTCATAAGAGATAGAAGAGATTAAGTCATAAGAGATGGAAGAGATTAAGTCATAAGAGATAGAAGAGATTAAGTCATAAGAGATGGAAGAGATTAAGTCATAAGAGATAGAAGAGATTAAGTCATAAGAGATAGAAGAGACTAAGTCATAAGAGATAGAAGAGATTAAGTCATAAGAGATGGAAGAGATTAAGTCATAAGAGACAGAAGAGATTAAGTCATAAGATATAGAAGAGATTAAGTCATAAGATATATAAGAGATTAAAGAGATATAAGAGATTAATTTCTTGCTCACCATTGATTGCATCCGATGTCAACCGAACTGCCCGCACCATGGAACTGTCCCTGATACTCACACGGGCATTGGTTGGCGTCAATACACTGAGAATTATTAAGCACCTTCCCTGGCAGGCACTGGCATCCAGGATAGCACTCCCCTTCACACGACTGAGGACTCAGAGTGTACATGTTGCCACATGTCTTGAGGCATTTAGGTGAGCACTCCGTGTAGTACATGTTATCGGGACACGTTCGAGCTAAACAATTCAAATTCACATGGCATGAGAGCTGCAGGTTTAATCCAACACAAGTTTGTAACTATGTTCTACTAAGTGATTCACAAAAATATTCCATGGCAAGGTTGTTCACAATAAAAAAACATACCTGCAGTAGATTTAATTAAACATATATGTAGCATTTCAGCATTTGAAGCAAATCAAATATCTGGGTATAATTTGTAGTTGGAAAGACCTTGAGGGCCAAATTAAATCTGCAGGGGAAAATGAATGTACCTTTAATGGAAGAAAGTCTTAACCATTTTGTCCCCTGTAAATTGAGTCCATACTCAACTACCCACCTTCACTGTATAATAAAACAATCATCCCATGGATGATTGTTTTTAAGTCATCATATTTTACACCTAATTGAAGTTTAGTTAAGCAGTCATCCTACCCACCAAACGGAAACATCTTATATCCCACCATGACTAATACATCAACATGTTTGAAATAATCATTATGCTGCCTTGTTTGGGTCTCATTCAAGGCTCACGTACCATCTTTTGAGTGGGTGTCCAGTCATTGTCCACTTATGACCAAGGTAAGTAAGAAGATGGTGATTAAATTCATAATCATGGTCACAATCACAACAATAAATACACAAAACAAATATTCATAGCTGATGTAAGGAAACAGTCTGCAAAAAAGTGGTTCAGGCGTAACAGAATGCATTGCTTTAGAGAATAATAATAATTAATTATTAATAAAGCCAATAAAACTTACGACACAGTGAATTCTTCCTCCATGAGAAGATAACGTTCCGTAGGGTACACATCTGGCTGTAGGAGCTCAGGGTCTGGCAGAGGGCTGACTCCCGTTCCTTCGCCTGGTCCAATGGTTCACCATCGACAAGGCCGGCAGTACAGTAATCGTTCACACAACGTGCATAGTAGGGCGATACAAAAACCTGCCAAAGCGTACATATAAATACACCATTATATTTTTCATTCATTCATTCATTCACAAATTTATATAGCGCCCGTTAAAGGTAACTACTAAGAAGCGCTCCCAACTCCAGTTTTATTATAGTTTAAATGTGATATTAACATGCCTTCCGTCTACTTGCCAGTAGAGATCTTTGACTATATAAACATCACTTGTATTTCTTTTTCTGTTGCATGCATAGAATGACCTTTCAAAGTCTTACTTTTTGAACACATAGGCTTTTTCTGAAAAATATTTGAGATAACATTGCACTTACAAAGATAACAAACCTGATTAAATATGTAATTTTTGGAAATGCCACATGAAATCTGTTTGAAAATTAGGTGGCCCTATATAAAGGAATTGTTGTCCTATTCATCTCATCTTTGGATGTCTAATAGTTTTCCTTGAATGACCATAATATCGAGTATTGTTAGTGTTCAATAAATAACAGATGAACTTCTTGATATTTAACATAATTTCGTATGGTACACATTAGATTACATCATAAATGAGGAGACAGAGTGCCTTCAAATTCTTAAGTTTTTAAATACACATAAATTATACTTAGATAAGTATATGATGAACTGGAAATCAGCGTCTCATCTATGTTCCGCTATGGGTCACAGGAGCATTACTTTACTTACACATACATATTAACATACATACATACATACATATATACACATACATACACAAGAACATATATAAACATGCAAACAGACAGACATACATACAAACATACAAGCATTTAAAAAGTACTCTTTCAGCAGATTGTTTCTGTGAAACACGAAAAAGTTACCACTGGTACTTATCCAAGAACATACTTACTAATTTTATGGTTCCCCAAGCTACTAGTTGCTCATTCTATAAAAGTCTGAAAAGAAAGCACTTCAAGCAAAAAATCTGTTCCTACCGTGCTGTGGCACTGCTTGAATGGAGCCTGGAGAAGTAAGCCACAAGCATCTTTGGCTTTGTTCTCGTCCGCTATAGTTTTACAGGCAAATGAGGTACGCCTTGTATCGGAACACTGCAAGCAGTTTTATCCATACAACTGACATGAGTTTAGACATAAATATTTAAAATCTTACAGTATTCATTACAATAAAAGTTCATAGAGTAGACTGGAACATCACACATTCCTATAATTAAAAAATTAATAGAAAATTTTAACGAACAAAATGACCAAACTGAATAAAAATAAACATGAACATTTACACAAAAATGAAATCACACGAAAATATCTATTCACATAAATGTGATTCTGTGATCACAGAAAAACTCTTAACTCAGACCTTGAATTCAAATAGGAAATAACTATCTTGGATAATTTAAATAAAAATACATAGAAACATTTACTCAATCAAGAATAACAAGACTCACATAATTTTATAATTACCAATTAAAGCAAAACTGATTGTGTAGTTTGCCTAATGTTCTTGCACACATTATTCTCTAAAAGGTTAAGCCAGATATGGCAATTATAATATATTGAATCATTTTATAAATTAATTTCTTGCTTAAGCAAAATTGAAAGTTGATGGTTAGAAACGCATAGTTTGTAATTGAAACATACAAGGTTTGTAGTCGAAACAAGCCAGGAAGTTCCAAATTCGTAGGGATCAGTAACAATTGCCCCATTTGGTGTTGTGAGATCATCTACATGAAACACAGATCCATACATTTTGCAATGTAATGTAATTTGCCATACAGCTTGAGGTAGAAAACCAGCTTTTAGTGGCACTTAGTCAAACAAATCTGTAAGCAATAAGCTTTTAGGCTGATTTTCAGCGACATGGTCAAAATATAGAGAGGTTAAGTCACAGCATCAGTGAGATGCTAAGGTGGAAAATGCTTACAATTTTGCGGATATTGGAGGATGTTGAAAGAAGAGAATGTTGGGATGAGAATGAAGAGTTGGAAGTTGATAGAAACAAGCAATTAAATGAGCAATTAACGAGCAATTAGTTTACCTACCTTACAATATCATTAACATTTTCAGATGTAAACACAATGTACTGTTTCAAGTCATCAGGGACATCAAGACTATGTCTCCAAGCGACTTGTTTTCCACATTTTTCCATACCTATAGCAACATCTTCTTGAACAGTTGGGTCATAAGACAAAAAATCCCCTCTAATATACATACCATATGGATAGAGATTGTAATCTCCGCACATTCCAGAGGTGGTCATGTTCAGTCCAGACAGTCCTTCAAATGTGATGAAGTACGTACTACGATCATCCCAACGAACTCGCAGCATGTCAGGTGTTGACAGATAGTAATAGTCACCTCGCAGGTCGATACGAAGACCTGGAAGAATTCCTCAATAATAATTATAACCTGCCAATACAAAAATCGTCTCAACTATTTTCAGCAAAAACGTCACTTATCTTCAAACCTGAAAATTACCCTCACACATATTTTATGTAGAAAAACGTTTTCTCATTACTTAATACAGAAAATTGTTTTCTCATAACTAACTACTTTTTAGGTTCAGAAATTTTACCACAGATGACATCACACGTTTAAATGACAAGCCGCTCACCTCAATAATTACAGAATGAAAGTGTGGAAATCAATTAACACAAAAAAATAACTATTTAAAAATTTAAAAATGTACAAAACATATGTCAGGAAATGATTATATTAATGTTAGCAACTCTCATTCACCCACCATTAGTTGGAGAGGCATAGCCCATGCCAATCATGATGTTCACAGGGTCACCATTAACTAGGATATTACCTCCCTCAGCAATCACCAAAATGTCTCCTCTCTCTATTTGCAGTTGCTGAAATGCAATCATACGATCTTACATAATCCGACTCATATGTTGCCTTGTTATAAAAGTCACAACCTGAACCTTATAGCTCAGTTATATAGTATGCTAAACTTTCTACAGTTACCTTTTATTAAGTCTAATCAAACCTACATGACTGTATCCTATTATAATATAAGCTACAAAATCTATTAGTAATCTAATTTTGGAATCAAATATGAGCCATTAAAATTGCAAATAATATTTTGTCAGTCCTTGTCTATTGTAATTCACCTTCTTTCATTTTATGAGACCAAAAAACATTCACCTGTCAAATGTTAGCCTAGTTGGTTGTTTTATAATCTCTGATGAACTAAGTGATTTGCATGTGCTTTATAAGCATGAGATTTTGTCAGCCTGAAGCAAATTTCTTCAGATACAGGAAGCAGGTGCAAAGTACAAAGAGCAAATGTGACACGGTCATGGTTAGATTTCCCAAGCAACAGCAGAGAAGCTTATTAGTTCACGATTCTTATTAGAGGAAGTGTTATGATATGGTCAGGAGGATCAAGAAGTATAGCGAGGACTATTCAGAAAGCTATTTGTCAGAATTTACCTTTCTGCATCTAACATAACTGTAGCAGTTGATCATTTTAACAGAAATACGAATAGAGAGGCTGTCGATCTCCAGCAGGTTGTATGTGCATCGTCCACCAAAGAGAAATTCCAGGCCGTCGAAAGTTCTGTAGTAATTTGGTCCCATGCTCATGCAGGTGCGATATGCCAAACCACCAGGATTTATTATAACTACACAGGTTGACATAAGAAACATAAAATCCAGTTTAAATGTACAAAGCAACTACAATTTTCTGTAACAACACTCTTTCTGTTATGATATGACTTGAATTAAATAATTAATACATTAGTATACTCTATTTTATGAATAGAGTGTAATAATGTGCAATTGATAAAACAATCATCTCACATTTTACATTCATTAATACCAAATAGAAAGAACCATGTACTTTTAAAATATTGATGAAAAATTGCCTTGTGACCACATCTTAGATTCCAACTCCTTCCACAGTTTGCATGCAAACCAAAGAATACAATCATCACTTTGGAGCTGTGACGAAACTTAACAAGGTTTTCATACAAATATTCAAATCTATTATCTATCATGTTCTCTGCCATCATGTTCGTGGACATAGATGGGATACTCATAGACCCTACATGGGTCCCATATGGGAAGATGGGTCCTACATGAGTGCCATGTGATCATGCTGGTAGGGTTGCGATTTTGTGGTTGGCAACAGTGGAGGAACCCATGGGCATGAATTGAATGCATAAGGTAAAATAATGCTTCATTGGAGATGGTCTGAACCAGTGGGAGGGGGGGGGGGAAGTTCTGCTTCCTCCCCAGTATGACCCTCTGCTGCAAACCAAGAAAAGTTAATCCAGATGCACCCAATAAGCATACTTACGGTAGCCACGTTCACATAAGCACCTCAAATCAGGACAAAACGTGGCCCAATTTTTTGTCAAATTTTGTTTTCGACATAGACCTAAGAATAGTCCTAAGCTGTTGATTTCAACTCACTGTTTTGTCCACAAACATCTGCAGAGCATACATGTACAAATCAGTCGACTTTGAAACCCGACCAGATGATTAAATGACTGAAGCACTGATCAGAGTATAATAGGCCTACCATTTGGGTGATCAGGTGTCAACGACATGAGGTCAAGCGGTTCTGTGACATTCGGTAAACAAGGTATGCACTCGTGTCCGATCAACCCCCATCCCTGACCGCCGAGCAGTTTGCTGCAACATACGTCCTTCGTAACGACATCGTAGGCATTTAATGCTTTGTCGCCAAAACAGGATGACTTCAAGTAGCAGTATTTCTTTGTCGATGTAACACCTGTAAATTGATGCATCAGTTAATCATCATTAAGAAGACAATTCAAGCTTACAATTGAATCACTTAGCTAGGCCTTACACGCGGACTGTATAGGCCTACACAAGGTTCAAGGTCAGGTCCTAGGCAGGTTCCAGAGCAGGTCATCTCCATCCCAAAGTCTGATGATGCTTTCAACGCGTTTTATCTCGTTTTGCGAATATCGGTTCAAGCAAAAAACTGTGGAAATAGGCTACGCTACGTAATTAAAATAAGTGCATTGCTTTAAGCCCATTTAGAATTGTGGAATATTAGCATGGTCGATTATGTAAAAACTAGGAATATTTAAATAGTCTACTTCTAAAAAAAACAAATAACGATAGATGCTCAATGCTCATACATGCATTGTATCCTGAGCGTACATGTGAGCACGATGTTAGCCTACTGCCTGTGCACTTCCGCAAAGTTGCATGTAGGCCCTAGGCTATGCTTCTGATCAAACGCTGCGCCTATCTCATGCAAGAATGAATTTCATTAAGTGATCAGGGTCATTCTCCCCTCTCCCCCCATGAAACCCGCCCAATGTGCTGCCACTTTTCGCTGTTTGCTAGCCTAGCCTACTTATAGAATGGCGCAGTAGAAGTTACTCGACAAAAGAACATTTCACGCATAATGAGGGACTTACTGGCAATGGTTTCGTTACAACAAGGTCCAGTGTAATCGGGTTTACATTTGCACATCATTGGACTGATGCATTCGCCGCCATTGAAACACGAAGGCAGGCACACGGCTACAAAAGCAAGTACAAAATCATCAGTAGGCCTAGGCAGGGTGAGAATTGCCGAGGGGGGGAGGTTCAACCCAAGTCTTTCTTGGGACCCCACAGTAGAGTCTTTATTGCAACCCAAAGTCTGACTCCCAGTTATTTTCTACTATTCTCATACTGGGCCTAAGCAATGTAAGCATCCACCCATCCATCCATCCATCCATCCATCCATTCATCCACCCATACATCTATGAATCCGTTGTCCGTCCATCCGTCGATCCATGCATGTACATCCATCGATCCATCCATCCTGAAACGCGGAGAGTACTGGTTCGAGCCTCTACGCAGGCGCTTAATTAGGCCTACTGTGTAGGGACCTTGAGCAAGTCCTTTACTAACAATTATTATTATTGCTTAGCGCCATTGATGTCTGTCGCATTGTCGAGTGCACTTCTGAACTCTGGAAGAAGGGCAGTAGCCTTTCAAATAGAATTGTATTGCATTGCATCGTACTGGATTGTATTGGATTGTATTGTATTGTACTGGATTGTATTGTATTGTATTGTACTGGATTGTATTGTATTGTATTGGATTGTATTGGATTGTATTGCATTGGATTGTATGGGATTGTATTGTATTGCATTGTATTGTACTGGATTGTATTGGATTGTATTGCATTGTATTGCATTGTATTGCATTGGATTGTTTTGTATTGTATTGCATTGCATTGGATTGCATTGCATTATATTGTATTGTATTGTATTGTATTGCATTGTATTATTTTGTATGCTTACGTTTGTCGCATTTGGCACCACTCCAGCCGCCGCAACAATCCGTTACATTTCGGAAACTTTCTCTGAAATCAATAAATGGCATCATTGTGAAGAAGACTTCAACTAGACCTAAACGCAATTAAGAGATAATCATATAATTATTATAATGGCTTGAAGATCTAAGAACAAAGAAATCTGACAAATAACCGGAAAGACTGGAGATCAGTTATTTCCTACCATCGCTGCCGAACGGCTGGCATCAGGAACTGATGATGTTGATGCCGATGATAATATTGATGATAACGACGACGACGACGACGACGATGATGATGATGATGATGAAGATGATGATGATGATGATGATGATGATGATGATGATGATGATGATGATGATGATGATGATGATGATGATGATGATGAATACGACCACTTCTACAACTCTGTAACAGAGCACATGTTGCTACAAGGGCGCTTAACAATCTTAACGACTTAACTTGACGAGACTCATATATGGGCTCAGAAAAATTATGGGTTTTATAATGGGATCCGTGTGGACAGGGTATGGGTCAGGGTCATGTTCCAATTAACTCCATTATTTCGCCTCCTTCGTTGCTGCTGTGCATCTTGAATGAACACATGACGCCATACATGTACCACGTGTCGCTGTGCCTCGTTCATTTAAAATAACCTATATTCACAATTTCACATGTACTTGCAAAACCTACATTGCCAGGCTATGCGAATGTCGCCAAAATCAATAATTTTCTACACTTTTTATGATAAAAACTCAATAGCATCTGGTTGACAATATTTGTTCACGAGAAGCTCTTCAAATCAGCACGTTAAATGAAACGTAGTTTTTTAATTGCTCCGATATTCTCACTTAGGCTACGTTTTGGCGTTTCTGAAATCGAAAGGATCTCTTCTAAAATAACCTACTGGACCACAATGATCTTCTGGCCCATTTTTGAAGCATAATTTCTTTCCAGAAGAAGGGAACTTTGAACAATTTCGACAGAAGAAAGGAATTACTTAATTTTCTGCTCTTATGCATATACATATATATATGTATTATATGTATAAGTATAACGTATATATATATGTATACATATATGTATATATACGTTTTAATAAATACGCGACTTCCGTCCGTTATAATTACCTTGGAGATTGTTGCTGCAAGGTGTAGGCTAAGTGATGGACGATGAAACTGATTTCGTGTACGATAATGAGATTGCAAATGTGTGCCATGACTTGACATTGTTACGCTGAGAATCTTCTGTTTGAAATCTTCTCTCCCTCCATCTCTTTGTCCTTACTTCTTTGCCTCCTACTCTACGTGAATTGATCTATCCATTTGTCCACCCATACATCTATATAGACCTATCCAGCTATTCGCCAAGATATATCCATCCATCCACCTAACAACTAACCCACCGTCTGTCCAATTAGCCATCCATCCATCCAACCATCAAACCATCCATCCATTAAATCCATCCATCCACCCATCCATCCATCCACCCATCCATCCATCAATCAATCCATCCCTCCAACCATCCATCCATCTCTCCATAATCCGTCCAACCATCCATCCATCTCTCCATAATCCGTCCATCCATCAATCCATCTCTTTATCCATCCATCAATTATTTTTCATCTTTCCATCTTTCCATCTATCTCCATCCATCCATCCATCCATCCATCTATCCATCCATCCATCCATCCATCCATCCATCCATCCATCCATCCATCCATCCATCCATCCATCCATCCATCCATCCATCCATCCATCCATCCATCCATCCATCCATCCATCCATCCATCCATCCATCCATCCATCCATCCATCCATCCATCCATCCATCCATCCATCCATCCATCCATCCATCCATCCATCCATCCATCCATCCATCCATCCATCCATCCATCCATCCATCCATCCATCCATCCATCCATCCATCCATCCATCCATCCATCCATCCATCCATCCATCTTCGCCCTCCGTCCCTCTATTATAATGATCCATTCGTTTATCGCCTAAGACCAGTGGTGTTGTGGGGGAACGGGGAACGCCGTTCCCCACTTTTTTTCTCACACTATGCAAAATTCTTGCAAGATGGCACTTTTTGCTTACTTCAATATACAGGCGTTCCCCCACTTCATTTTTTAGGACTACACTACTGCCTAAGACTGGTACCTTGTGAAGACGCAGAGGGGACTGGAGCTGACGTCCTTCTTCCACATCCACAAGAGTCCGTTCAGAGCCCTGTCCGTGTAGTTCTTCAGGCCGGACTTCTCTCGGTCGAGGTTGTATCCCGCATCCTTCTGCAGCTCATAATTGCCGCATTTGTCCTTCACAACGAGCTCCGTTCGTTTCACCGTCTCACAACGGTGCCTATAGTCACAGGGGAGACACAGTCGGCACAAGAATAATTATTACATTCATCGTTAATATATAAATTGATATATTAAATACTTCTAATTGTCTACAGCTGCATACATATTTTACACACATAAGGCCAATCAGTGAAAATAAGCCACCGTGTAGGATCAAATATAAGATAGTCTCATAATTATCAGCTAAACGTTCTTGGTTGTCAGCGTAATCTCCGGATTGCTGTAGACTAATGTCCCATTAGAGCCTCTGGTGGTGTTCACTGTGAGAGGCGCTTTATAAATTTATAAATACAATACAATACAATACATGCAGCAATGTTGTGTCACAAGAAATAACTCAATCATGGCGATTAGCAGTCAGGAAGTACAGTTGTATAATTATGTCCATATCATTATCTGTTTCAGTTTGCGGTTTTGTCAATCTGAATTTCTATTAAACGAATATTTTGATGATGATGTGTCGGCTGTTTCAAGTCGGGATCCAAGGTTAAGGCTTATGGACAGACGAAAATGAAGGATTGTGCTTAGTCGGAAGGGTGAAACAGAGAAGAGGAAGATGAGTATTGATAGGGTTGTCTAAACTACTGTTTTCAGTCTTGAATGAAAGGAAGGCCTAAGCAGAAATTGTAAGATAATAATATGTAGTGTGTAGTGAGTTTAAAACTGATGATGCTGTTTAGCTAGTGTTTCAATTGTCAGGAGGTTCGGGCAGGCACGTAGCGAGACTTGAATTCAAGAGGAGGCAACTTCACAGACCAGACTGGCGAAATCCTGGTCATGGGTCGATCATTAGTCAATGGAAGTTCTAGAATATATAAAAAAGCAAGAGGAGGCCTCGTGCCTAAAATGTAGCTACTCCTATGGGTTGGGGTTGAAACCCATAGCCTAGCTTTTCCTCTGACCCCTCAGCTGACTGTACAGATGTCGTGGGGTCAGGAAATAAAAATATCTGGGTTCGTGTTCTTTGGTAATCTTCAAAATTTTCGACTTTCAGGTCTTTTTCGACAGGAAAAATTGTGCCCTTATTCACATGCGTCCTTGCTCTGATAATTATGAGACGGTGTTTTATTTCTTCTCTGTTACTTACGGAACGGCTTCTGTTGCGTAAAGAGACGCTAACACCACGTATAAGACCAACTCGATCAGACGATTTCTCTCCATGACTCTCTACAGAAACAGAACATCACGACAGGTAATTATATTGGAAAACTATTCACCGTGCAGTGAGAATTTTGCACGATTACAGAGCAGTGTAACTTTGTAACATTTAAATTCCTGCAGGCCCTATAACTTATAATAGGTCTAATTTTTAGCTGAAGGTCTATGATAGCCAACAACTGAAAATAGTCAGGAAGATTGTTGTTCACTGCGCTGTGCGGATGTTGCATTTCCCACGCAGAACAAATGAGCAATTTAATAAAAACAGAAATCCCGACTCTTAATTTGCGACAGCAGTTCGTGGAAAGTGCAAACATTTAAGAGGCTCAGAGACTCAGAGGTTGTGCCTGAGCAGAGGATCGGTAAATCTAGTAAAGATACGTTTTAGTTCATAGAAGCATAGTAGGCCTACATAGCTGCAGCCATGCAATGCGCCTTAAAAGCTCGGCTGTTTAGTTAGGCCTAAATATCATAGTCTACGGACTTCTCTCGCAAATGGCGGAGGTGGCACATTGTGGAGTGGCTAAAGCATCGGCCTTCCACCTCTACGATTCGGGTTCGAATCTCAGTCTCTGCGTAACTGCTGGTGTCATCATCACATTCTTCGACTTAAATGCCCCTATATTCAAGGGCATAACTTTGCCCCCACAAGTGGTGATAAGAATGCCCTCCCTCATGAACTCCACTCTCCTCTCACCTTACCCCTCCTCTCTCCCTCTCCCTCTTCCTCTCTCCCCTTCTCCTATATATACGAATTTAGTATGCTTTGCCTGCCACTTTATGGTCACTCGCAGCTAACAAAGTGCGTGGTTACATTAATCTGTTTCACAGCTGCTAATTATGTTGATAACACTGAGATCACGATAGAGCAAAACAACATTCACGTTGCTTTCAAACCAAAATAGCGCTGTCGTGTCACAAAAATATACTTCAGCACAGGACCAAAAAGTGGTTGTCACTGTCACCCCCGTCACAATACAAAGTTACATCTATGTAAAGTAAGTAAGTAAATATATTCTTTAATGTCTATAATTATTACAATAGGCCTACGACGGCTAGACTACACTATATTGTATGCAGCTTCAACAGATAGCCTATCAGCGCAGCGGTTGCTCAAACAAATTATAAATTAGCAGAAAAAGCAATAAATACAGACTCACTGTCATCTGTTGGTGAGTAGAACGGTGTCAGGCACTGTCTTCCGTCACCACAAGTGGCTGTACAAACACTGACGATCTGCCGGGTTTATATATCCTGTGGAGACGACGCACAGCAACTGCAACCTTGAGTCGGTCGGCTCTGGCTTTTGGTCTCGTCATTAACTATGTGCCCACCTGTTACTTCGTTTACAATTGACTTCGATTGGTCCTGCTAATAGGGCGATTAATTAAAGCTCGCCGGCGAATCAGTCGGCAATGCAAATTGCAAACTTCTCGCGTCGGTTATAAATCCTGCTGACAAAAAGAAACTTTTCAAATTGCAGTCTGCCATCGCTGCATTAAATCTTCCAAAGTCTTCGTAGAGTCTTCAAACAGTTCGGGAATCGTCAATAGAAGAGATGACAGAAGAAACATAAATTGTCTGAGGATGTTGTCTATGACAAATGAGAATCATTCCGTTCAGAAGTTTTGTTTACTGTCTTCTTCAAACAAAACGATTGCTTGTCCAAACCAATCATCTGTCACCGTAATTTACTCGAATTCCTCCAGACATCTTAATGTGATGAATTTGAACTTCGCGTGGGTCAAAACTTTCTAGCGACAATTTACTTTGGGACGCCATTTGGTCGCGAGTGTAGGAAGACGTCAAAGACTGATGAAGACAAGTTGATGAACGATTAATAGTCTCAGTGGAAGAGCGTTTAGGATTCGATGCTGAGGATGAGCGATGCATCTTTGAATCAACAGTTTAAGGGTGTGAGGGCCAGCGCCAAGTCAGGGAAGTAGGCCTAATTGAAATTACTAGTATTAAGTGATCTAAAATATGCGGACGTTATACACTAGCAAAGTAAAAAGCAGGTTTAAAATACGTATCCAAGAGCGACATCTCTGGACAGACGAACAGATGGACGAATGGTCAATGGACGAATGGACAAATAAATTAATGGACGAATGAACGAATTGACAAATGGACAAACGGACAAATGGACGAATGGACGAATAGACAAATGGACGAATGAAGTAATAAACGAATGAACGAATGGACAAATGGGCGAATGGACTAATGGACAAATGGGCGAATGGACAAATGTACGAATGAATTAATGAACGAATGGACAAATCGACAAATGAACGAATGAACGAATGGGCCAATGACCTAATGGACGAATGGACGAATGGATAAATTGACGAATGGACAAATGAGCAAATTTACAAATGCACCAATGGCTAAATGGACGAATGAACCAATGGTCAAATGGACAAGCGATCTCTCAGGACAGTCGAACAAATGGACGAACGGACGAACGAGTGGACGGATGACCGGATGAACGGATGGACAGAAGGACGCCCTTGCGTCCACCCAGTTCCGAAGACGCCTTAATACTTTCTTGTTTGCTGGTCCAAGCACTGATGCGGGTCGAGAGCGCTGCTGATTTTGAGCGGCGTTATATAAATGCTCGATTACGATTACAATTATAAAGGACGAACGGAAATCACACGGCTGAAGATGAATGAAAGACAATAGGACGTAACGGAAGACAAAAGAATGCAAAAGAAGACAATAGGATGTAACGAACGGGACGGAAGGAGAGAGCAATGATGGGTCTACGTAACAACAGTTGTGTAATAATATATTCGGCAAATGTGTTAGGAAGGTCTCGTGTTTATGCATATGTTTTATACTGTAAGCATTCCATGCTGATGGAACTGCACTCAGTATAGCATTGCATACTGCATTCAAGCCACTGAGTTCGCCAGAATCTGGGAGCCGACAGTTAAACCTTATAATTATGTAGCCTACATCATCTTTGGCGTTTCGATCATTTTCAAGCCGTTTTGATACATGACCGTATATTTTAGATGTAACTGAATGTATTGAAATGTATTTTTTTAAATCACAAATCGAAGTTTGTGAGAGAAGTTATGTTAGAAGGCCAGAGAAAGCGCTACACACACGCAGTCCTCACAAATTCTTCTGTCCTCAGCTTAGGAGTGATTTCCGACCCAAACCTCAGCTTCTCAGATCACATCACCTTTCTTTTCGTTTCCCCTTTCATGCGTATCAGTTACCTTCGCGGTATCCACCCTATATGCTTTACTTCAAAACCGCATCCAATATCACCTCATTCATTTTCCATGTTAAGCTAGACTACAGCAATTCACCACCCAAATGAACTGCCTTCAGAATGCTGTCGCTCATGCTGCAACTAAACCATCAAACGTCATCACATCACTCCTGTCCTTAAATCACCCCACATAGCTTAAAATATCTGAATGAATAGACTACAAAGTCCTCTCACTAACCTACAGCACACTTCAATCCTCCCAGCCCTCCTTTCTTCATAATTTATCCAACCACTTCACTCTACCCGCTCCTCTTCCGCCCAAACACTTCTCCAACCTTCTGTCACCTCATCACTAACATTTGCAGATCGCTCCTTAGCCATAGCTGTTCCGCTTCTCTGGAAAAGACTTCCGTGAGAATTACGACAAATACGTGATCCAACCTACGAACTTGCACAAACCTCACGCCACCACAGGTCTTTCACTCAAAACTGAGAGCACCCCTTTCCCATACATCCAACCCTGGTTTCACCTCTTTCCGTCATATCTCTCGCACCTTCAATTCTGAGCGCCATCCACCGTAGCGGCCGGTTGGATTGTCTGCTTGCCTGACCCTTGGCTGTTGATCAGAACCCAATTTTTGACCTTACCTACCTATCGACTTTGTTTTGACTGAGCGCCTGTGAATGAGCTGGAGAAATCTCGAGGTTACTGTTACGGTTGCCATGGTAACCATGCTCGTCAGTTCGGTAAGCTCAGCGGGTGGGCTTAGCCTATATTACGCCCCCGTAAATCCGCCAAGCATATATTCATACCATTTCATAATATATATATATATATATATATATATATATATATATATATATATATATATCTTCGTTTAATAGAACAAACTGACAAACCGCAGTGAGTTACATAATGGAAAGGAAAACAGATCTAATATATGTGGTATAGTTGCTGAGTTTACAGTTTATTGAAAAGCCTAAATTAGAGTATGTAGGCTATATGCTACCGTATTTTATAAAGAATTCTTGGTATGAAATTTCTGTAATAATAATAACCAATAATAATAATGTCTGTTCGCAGGAAACTCAAGCGTGGCCGCCAGAACGCTGAGGTTTAGGCCTGCACGGATTAACGTGACCTGAACAGTAGCCTACTCGGATGAAACCGGTGTCTTTAGATCGATGAGTTCTGCTGCCATGTATGGAGTTTGTTTTGGTTTATGTCTGGCTATTTATATAGTGGCTTAGAAGGATCTCGCATAATCTCTATGCATACGCAATTGTGCATGGTCAGAGTTGATACGAGAAATAGATACAGGCGCCTTTAGGAGCCACAGACGTAGGCCGCGATTCATTAATACCAACATATAATCTATATATATATCATAAATATATATGTATATATATATGCCGTATATACATGCAGACAATGTGCACAGCGTGTATAAATATGTAAATAGGCATATATTATGTCTATATGTACACGTGTTTAAGTTGGCTATATGTATGTAAGGCGTTTGTATACACGGTGTAAGTTACAATGCCCTGGAAGATAACGTGTACGATGGATTATCTCCAACGATGTTGCTGCAGCTGAGCAGTGGGACCGCTATAGCCTCTATCTGTACGGGCTCACGGCCTCTATGCAAAAACAAGCTCAGCCACAGATAGGAGTTGCTCTGTTGATGTTGACAGAGGCAACGCGAGGCAAACAGGGGATGATATGCAGACAGAGAGACAGAGAGACAGAGAGAGAGACAGACAGACAGGCAGACAGACAGACAGACAGACACACAGACATACAGACAGACAGAGAGAAAGACAGAGAGAAAGACAGAGGGGAGAGAGAGACAGAAGTGGAAAGATGGAGAAAAAGGGGAAGAGAGAAAACAGACAACGAAACAAAGAGAGAGATACAGACAGACAGAAAGAGAGGAAACGAAAGAGAGAGAAATATGCCCGAAGGGAAAGAATGAGAGAAAGAGAAAGAGACACACACAGTGAGGCAGAGCAAAATGGTATACGACACCCACATAGTATGGAAAACCTTCGAGAGATAAGACAGCTGGGCTCAACGGATTTTAGATCAACCCGGTTTTCATACTCATCATAAAGCATCTCGCATGGATGTTTGTAGCCAGGAATTTCGCTGAGCTTCTACTACTAGCCTAACTTTCCCTGTATACAATCTGGCCCTCGTGAAATAACTGGCTGCATAGTCACCACCCACAGCTCTATAGGCCTCAGCAGGCAGGCCTACGCTACACACAGAGAAATACACACGCATTCACATACATATTATGCGTAAGCCCTATATTAATTCTACTGGATAGGAGTTAGTGGCATCTGTGCTCCGTTGGATGCTTATTGGTTGAGGCAGGGCATTCACGTTGTAACTGCGCATATGTTGTGGAGGTAGGAACAGCAGCGGACGCATTGGAAGCGCACTCTACCTGGGCACCTGCAGACAGATAATCGTGGGCTTAGTCTCTGCCGTGTAAACAAGAACAGAGGGTCAACGATCAACGATGAGGAGGATGTCGAAGGATTACTATGCGACTCTTGGCCTGCCGAGAAATGCAACGGACCTTGACATCAACAAGGCGTAAGACACATCATATGCATGCGGATAGCATAACCGATGATAATAATAACAGTAAACTTCGTTAAATATTTTCAAACTGACAAGTACGTAGTATGATTACAATTCATAGTATGAACGGATGATCACAAGTTACTACAGGAGTAGAATTTAACTGTATGGCAGCCATGCAAGGCGCCCATCACATCCTACTGCTAATTTTCAACGCCATCTGGCGAATGAAAAGCTGAGTCGACTTTAGGGAGGGTAGCGGGAAGCGATCCCGCGTCCGTTTCCTCTTCGTGCCAGAGTGTAACCCTTACCCTAAACCCCCCCTCCCCAGGAAGTATTTATATTATAGCGACTTTGAACGCTTGAATGAAACTCCCATTTACAGCCTAACTGATGTGAGCGTTCATTTTAGAATAGTAAATTCATCTATAAACAAATGCGCAGCATATAGATATAAGCTCAGCTAATTAATTACGATATTGATTGCAATTTGTCAATCTTCAGTTGTTTGCGTACGTTGCAATTTGCTTCAATTTTTCTTTACAAAATTGATTTCGTAGTCTGTGCCTACATTCATCATATTTTCCATCTGTAGGCCTACGTAGCTGTCTGTTCAGTTGAATGTTTTCGATGCTCGAAGCTGACTAACTTATTTCCAGATTCAGAGTCACTCCATTAACTCAGAAGGGGTTTCAGTAATTAACCATGGCCAACAGATTCAAGCACTGGAAATCTTTACTGGAAATATGTCTCTGTTGGGATCTGTTTATAAAACGACTAGCAAGTATTTCTACGGACAAATTGTTCACTTTTTACACTCTAAACACATTCAGGCCTACACGTAGGCCTAAAAGCTGGCCTCTAAACATACTTGCTCTAGGGCCTATATGGACGCTGCATAACTTTTAATTGAGCAATAGGGTTAAGGTTAGGGTAAGAAGGGTTGAAGACTACAATGCGATCAAATACAATACAAAGCAATGGATTCAAGGCAATGCAATTGTTAAATCAGTCAATAAAAATTTACAAAAGTAAGTAAGTAAGCAAGTATATTCTTAATTGAACCAGTTGCAATCCGCATTCCGGTGTACATACATCATATATAATAAACAATCAATAGTCAATATGAATAAAGCATTCAAACTATAAATACGATTAGCCTTGATTTATCTTAGGCCAAGCTGTGAATAGTAGGCCTACATTTGCGGATAAGAAAGAATACCGGGGTACATTGGTTTGTGTTGTGTTGTTGACAGGTATCGGAATTTATCGTTGCGTTGGCATCCAACGAAGAACTTATCGAGTCGAGCTCAGGCCGAAGCCAACTTTCAACAGATATCAGAGGCATTTCAAGTTCTCTCAAACAGTACGTCCAAAGCAGATACTGCTAGTTTATACTGGCTGCTTCTTTTCCTTAGAAGACTAATAATTTTGTCAACAAAGTTTATTTGTCTATGCCATACAGTAATAAAATTACAAGTATCCGTGTGTGCGTGTGCGTGTGACAATGTGAGTGCTTAATAATAATTATATGCATAATCTTGTATCACTGTGCGATACATTGACGCTATATATATTATATGTATGTATGTATATATATATATATATATATATATATATATATATATATATATATATATATATATAGTGCAGTAGTAGTAGTAGTTTCAGTTTAATGACACTGTGTGGTAACACAGATCATTAGCGTCGCCCTCCTTCTTTATCCAAGCTTGGGACTGGCACTGTCAGAATACGACGAACAGTGGAGGAGTTAAATATAATACATATTTACATGTGTGAATGTATAACAGACTACATTCCATTATATATATATATTATAATATAAGTTTGAGATGTTCTGCATTATAATGCGATAGTGTAGGCCTACTCGAAGAACGTGTGATTATGCGTCTGTATGACTCTGTTTAGTCTGTGTACAAACGAAGGGTGTAGTTTATCTTTTCTTAGACGTCTGTGAGTTGCGATATTTGAGTTGCAAGTGTTATTATCGGCGAGTTAACGGGTCAGTTCCTCTAGCAGTGCATTCCTCCATCGAGGCATAGTTTGGCCTCTGATAGCAGAGAGACATTATAAAGGTCTTGTAGCCACTATAATTTACTGACCTTTCAATGATCTTAGCAACAGCCACAGAGAAGCCTTTGGGTGAATAATCTGGCTACACTCCATAGATAGTCCATCCTTCCGTCCGTCTTACCATCTATCTCTCCATCATCCGTTTGTCCGTCCTTCTGTCCACCCGTTCCTCCACCGGCCTGTCCTCCTTCTGTCTATGCCTCCATCCGTCCATCCAGCTGTCTGTCCATCCGTCTGTCCTTTGGTCTGCCTCTATATCAGTATCGCATCCTTCCTCAGTCTCGCACTTCTTCCATTATGTTTGCGTTAGATATCAGAACAGATGCCGAGGAATGGCTGATATAAGAAACGCCTGGAATGTTTACACTACTTTTATGGTCTGGTTAGACCTAATTTGCATATGGCCTCTGTATGTAAATCTCTATCTGGGAGTATCTTCTATTGTGGCTTCTTTGAGCAAGTCTGCAATTAGATATTATTGTGGTTATTCAAGAGCGATGACCCTGGTTGGTTTCAGTGCGTGAGCATGCATGTGAGCTGGAATATATTGTAACTGGAAGCTATATCACAGTGTGAGATGGTTTGAACAAGTCGCAGGAAAATGTTTATTTCCCCATTTAAATCATACTATGAGCAGGCACTGAGATAGTATTCAAACCATGCACATAATATAGCGAATTTTATGTGGGGGTTTAGGTGAATGGTTACACTCCCGCACGAAGAGCAGAAGATCAGCATGAACGCTACCCCAGAGGTCGACTCAGCCTTTCATTCGCCAGATGGCGTTTCTAAAATGAGCAGTAGGACGTGACGGACGCCTTGCATGGCTGCCATGCAGTTAATTCGACTCCTGTAATAACTTCATACTGTGACTTGTAATCATAGGCGTAGCTACATGGAGGCACGAGGAGGCAGTTGCCTCCTCTTGCTTTTTTAAATACTGGAACTTCTATTGACCAATGACCCCAATATCCAGGATTTTGCCAATGGTCTGTGAAGTTGCCTCCTCTTGAATTTAAGTCTGGCTACGTCCCTGCTTGTAATCATACTACGTTCATGTCAGTTTGAATCAATAAACGAAGATTATTATTATTATTACCTTACAAAGGTAGCGTAAATGATGCCAAGTCATTAAGGAGAAAGAGTTCACCAGTACACAAGCAATGCTCAGATGACTGAAAGAGTCACCGGTGGCTAGCTCCACATGCAGAGCCTTACCGTCGGATTCCCATTCAGAGTTGACATTTGACACCGTACCATGTTGGATGCAGTGGCGGCGCCAGGGGGGCTAGGGGGTGCTTAACCCCCCTAACTGCGGCTCAGCCCCCAAAAGTGGGAAATCACTGCAAATCACAGCGCGGAGGGGACAAAAGGGAAGGTTTTTTGAGCTTTAGCCCCCCAAACCTGAAATCCTGGCGCCGCCACTGGTTGGATGTTTCCAGCGCAGGGAAGAAAATCAACAAAACAAGTCTAAACAGTTGCGCATTCTGAGACTCTTTTTTATTATAAGAGACATGTGAAAGATAGCGATAACCTTGAATTCCAGACGTTGCCAACGGCGACATTGTGGGCCATGGCCTAACAGTTTCAGGCCTTACGAAGCTGAAAACCGCGATGGAGTAAGCCTATAATTATATTCTTGGCATGGTAACTCACATAGGCATGTAAACATTGTCAGTGCTGAGCAGGTGTAACCTACTTCCCATCGTCATTATTAGTCCAACCAGATGTGGCGGATCTCCAAATGTTTGCAAATCTAAAGCCTAAGCCTATCTGGCGAACTATAACCTATATACTGGCTATTTGTTATTCATAAAATTTAATATGTGAAACACGATGAATACATGTATAATCGATTATTGCAACCACAGATACGTTTAGGTGACGGATATCCCTTTTATATAATTTATAGTGACAGATCTCATAATTATAGTTCAGGTGACCGATCTAAAATCCGAAGTGCCGAATTTAATCCCTGTTTCAGGTGGTCCGCCTACACACATAATATTATAAAGGCTGTACAGTGTACAATGTATTAGCCTACATGTTGCCCTATATAATTTTACACCCACTCACAATATAATTGGAGCAGGGCGCAATATGCACATGTAGGATATATCTTATAACACAGGTATGTAGAGTGGTGACCCGTCAAAATAGCCCCGTCAAAATAGCCCCGTCAAAACAGCCCCGTCAAAATCGCCCAGCGTCAAAATAGCCCCGTCAAAATAGCCCCGTCAAAACAGCCCCGTCTTAAACGACTACGACAGAAAACAATGTGAAAATGTTTTCCACAAGATTTATTCATTTATAAGAAGATACTAATAAAAGATATTACTATAAAAAAGAGACTACAAGCATGGAATGTTAAATGTTTTTATACGAAACGCGAACAAAAGTGTTTAGGTGTTAGGTAATTATTGTGACTATCTAAAAAGAAAGTTAATGTCGATGTCTTAAGCAAAAGCCTAGATACTAAGATTACCCGCTATAGCGCGAAGGTATTCCAGAATTGCAGTAGCGCCATAAGTGACCAATCTCATTTTGAGTAACCAAAAAAATGTGAGCATCTGTAACCTAGTAACCCTGACCCAGGTCACTTTGTACTTTCATAATTTTATGCACATTTTACCATTCAAAGATCTCATTGTTCTAAACAGTTGGTAAAAGTTTCAGAGTGGGATCTCTTAAAGTTTGTTTTGTTATGATTTTTTGAATGGTCATCCGAGAGCATGAATCGCGCTGTAAATGAAGGCATAGTCTATGTTAAATAATGTCTTTTATAGTGTGAGTACAGCATTTTTAATTAAAAAAATAATGGCAATTCAGAGCTCTCTACCAGTTAGTGATCCGATTTCCAATTAACAAATTAATTTGTATTTAGTCAGTATGTGTCAGAACCACCTCTTTGAAGTATTGGTTCTACTTTTGTTGAAATCAAAACATTTCTTGTAACATTCAACTTATTAGCCGTTGTGGAACTGCTTGCCTTTGGCGTATTTATGGGGCTATTTTGACGGGGCTGTTTTGACGGGGCTATTTTGACGCTGGGCGATTTTGACGGGGCTATTTTGACGGGGCTATTTTGACGGGGCTATTATGACGGGGTGCCATGTAGAGTACACAATAGTATAGGGCTAAATAATTATAATTTTATGATGTATAGTTAGGATACGGTTATGTAGGCTATGTATAGGATAATTTTCCCATACATTTAAGCCATTTCACCGGTTGCTTCCAAGCACAACAGGAATCCTGAATGAGAAAAAGTCCACAACTGCCTCATATGTCTTCACATATTTTCCGTGGCAGTGCTAGAGATGATAAATCTGTCCGGCACTTGTAAAAAAACTACTTCCTGGAAAGGTTATTAAGTTAACGTTGGCAGCTGTAACCTTGAAACGGTGCATCAGTTCAACTAGTTCCATCTGGAGTAAGATCTACTGCTTGCAAAAACAAACAACTACACCTATATAGGTCGATCTATAGGCATATTATGCCGCATATACATACTACGTTACGCCCGCTTTCATACGCATAGGGTTGTGTGCATGCAGTGTTTTGATGTTGGTGCAGTTTCAAAGCTGCACCGTGCATGGCTGATGATTGGTTGTGAAAAGTAAGCGCCTATAACTTATCACCTTCTTTATTTTATAGGCTACTGGGCCTACACAATAAGGATGAATTCATATAGTGATGTAAAGAAAATGTTTAAGCTTATTATTTTTAATTAAAATTTTTAGCAAGGCCGTAGCCAGGATTTTGTTTCGGGGGTGTTTACCAGGGCTGTTAAAGGCTTGGTTTTTTGGTTTTTGGTTTTTATGGTTTTTTAAAAAAATCAAAAAACCAAAAATCTGCAAATTTTGGTTTTTTGTTTTTACAAATTTCAAAATTATAAATGCCAAAAATGTCGTCTCTTCAAGTCTCTTGGAAATTGTTGTATGGTCTTTGTTAACTTCGTTTTATGACATTCTACGGTTCTACTGTTCTAATTAATTTAATTTATATGCATCTGATTAATTTGAACGGTATTATGCCATTTTTATGAGTTTTATGATCCGAAATAGGAAAATCTCGAAAACAAAAACCAAAAACCAAAAAACCAAATAAAACCAAAACCAAAAACCAACTTTTCATTTTGAAAAAGTTTGGTTTTTTGCACCCCTGGTGTTTACTCGTTCTTGAACAAGCCGACAAGCAACCAAGTCAACCGTCTATAAGGGATTTGGAAGAGCGCTGTGAGCACTCAAAGCACTGTTGAGCTGCATCATCTAACTTCACATGAGTGCTCTTAGTTCTTAGCATGAGTGCTCTTAGTTCTTACACCGCATATGCTAGTAAATGCAATATTTATATTATACATTATTTAATTTCGGGGGGTGTTTAAACACCCAAAACACCCCCTAAATACGGCCTTGCATGGTGAGCTTCATCTACAAAGTAAACATCTACAGTTGGTAAACTTGACCCTTTGAATCTGGGATTTGGGACCAACCTGACCCTATACCTTTCTCACCGATTTACTTTCTCACTAAAAGCAACTGCGAATAAGCTGGTTGCAACGACTTAGCATTTTTGGCTCTCAAGAAAGAGATTGCGATTACAGTATACTATCGAAGAGTGGATTACAATATTCCTATGGTACTATTTCAAACCTATAACTGATTCTCAAACTCCAGGCTTTACGACATATATTAATAGTTAGGTCAAGTTTTCAAGAAACACTAAATGCAAAGATGGCTCCTATGAGTCTATGACTCTACGAAACGTCTTGAAACGTAAAGTAGTCGAGCCACATTAACTGTTCAGTGGCGTAGGATACGTTTGTATAGATGGGTGCACTTTGAATGCGGGCGTGTACGTGTGTGCGTAGGCGATGTGTGGTATGTGTGTAAAGACGTTGAACCATCATCAACACTAAGCAGCTGGAGTCCTGCATGCGTGCGTGAAATTCTGGATAAGAAGATCTGCATATATTTATATGGGCTATAGCTTTGTAGAGGCTCATGTATTTATAACGGTTATGTGTAATATAATCATGTATATAAATACCTATTTATACAGTATGTATGTATGCAAAGCTGAAGCGTTCCAGGCCTCGCTGTTTTTCCTGTATCCACGATGATCGATGATGCAGCGATGGAGTTGATGGAGGAGTCGAGTCATGGAAGGAAAATAATTATAGCTAATGTATTATACAGACTCATAAACACATCCTATGAGTTATAAAGGGAAGACTTAAATATAGACCTATCTACCAATCAGCAGAATATTAAAAATATAGCGATCGCTATTAATCATGTGTTTCAGTGGCATTCCCGTGCGATTTGATAAATTGTGATTCTGTTATGGTAAAATCTCATTGGATACGTTGCGAAAAGCTTACTTGTTAACCGAATGATAAATAGAGTCAGAGAGCCATAGCCAGCCAAAAATTATAAACACAAAGAGGAACATGCAGACATATAGACAGATAGAAGAAGTCATAGGCCTATACATAACAACAGAAAGGGTTACGAACAGAGGCAGGCACAGATGTAGACAGACGTATATTTGACATCAGTTTTTCTGTGAATGTGCTCATGAGAAAGTAAGCAGACTGTCAGACTAAGCAAGTAAGTGACACAATTTCTATAACGCTTCTCCAAATATCACGACAGCACAAAGCATTCAGTCATGGCATGCTTAACCAAGCTTGTAGTCCAATAATTATGTACAGATAGAAAGAGAGAGATAGGCCTACAGAGAGCGTTAGAGATATGGACACAAAGACAGTTAGGTAGACAGAATCGACAAACAAACATACAGAGACATAGAAAGGTAACAAATTGTCAAGTCAAGTTGCTGCATGGCGACTCATTTACACACGTTGTACAGGTGGTTAACCGTGTACTGTGTGACCGTGTTTGGGCTGGGAGCGCTCCTCTGTAGACTGTCTTGAAGGGGCGCTATATAAAACTACTGTAATAATAATAATAATTCGGTTAATAGACTATGCAACACAATTTGACCGGAACTCATGACTTGTTTGTAGCCACTCAACCTTGCCATTCAAGACCAGTTTGGTCACAAATGAAAAGACAATCGGTGCAATGTATAATTTTCTACCTGATCATGCTATAAACCTATTGGACTTCTGTAATAACTTGTGATCATCCGTTCATACTGAATAATAATCATACTGCGTTTGTCGGTTTCAATTATTAAATAATATGAATATGATATAATGAATATGATTTGGCGAGTGCAGTGAGAGTATCTGATTTACATTGGATCGTAGGCTACTGATTAGCTTTGGAGTGGCGCTATATAAATTTCCTTACTAAATAAGCAAAATAAATAAATATCTGCTAGGCCACATACGAACGACCCTGATGCAGGCAGGCGAACAGCAACCTCTGAACTAAAAGGCTTAACATAAACAATAAACGAACCTCCAAACTAAAAGGCCTAAACAATAAACGAACCTCCAAACTAAAAGGTCTAAACAATAAACGAACCTCTTAACTAAAAGGTCTAAACAATAAACGAACCTCCAAACTAAAAGGTCTAAACAATAAACGAACCTCCAAACTAAAAGGTCTAAACAATAAACGAACCTCCAAACTAAAAGGTCTAAACAATAAACGAACCTCCAAACTAAAAGGTCTAAACAATAAACGAACCTCCAAACTAAAAGGTCTAAACAATAAACGAACCTCCAAACTAAAAGGTCTAAACAATAAACGAACCTCCAAACTAAAAGGTCTAAACAATAAACGAACCTCCAAACTAAAAGGTCTAAACAATAAACGAACCTCCAAACTAAAAGGTCTAAACAATAAACGAACCTCCAAACTAAAAGGTCTAAACAATAAACGAACCTCCAAACTAAAAGGTCTAAACAATAAACGAACCTCCAAACTAAAAGGTCTAAACAATAAACGAACCTCCAAACTAAAAGGTCTAAACAATAAACGAACCTCCAAACTAAAAGGTCTAAACAATAAACGAACCTCCAAACTAAAAGGTCTAAACAATAAACGAACCTCCAAACTAAAAGGTCTAAACAATAAACGAACCTCCAAACTAAAAGGTCTAAACAATAAACGAACCTCCAAACTAAAAGGTCTAAACAATAAACGAACCTCCAAACTAAAAGGTCTAAACAATAAACGAACCTCCAAACTAAAAGGTCTAAACAATAAACGAACCTCCAAACTAAAAGGTCTAAACAATAAACGAACCTCCAAACTAAAAGGTCTAAACAATAAACGAACCTCCAAACTAAAAGGTCTAAACAATAAACGAACCTCCAAACTAAAAGGTCTAAACAATAAACGAACCTCCAAACTAAAAGGTCTAAACAATAAACGAACCTCCAAACTAAAAGGTCTAAACAATAAACGAACCTCCAAACTAAAAGGTCTAAACAATAAACGAACCTCCAAACTAAAAGGTCTAAACAATAAACGAACCTCCAAACTAAAAGGTCTAAACAATAAACGAACCTCCAAACTAAAAGGTCTAAACAATAAACGAACCTCCAAACTAAAAGGCCTAAACAATAAACGAACCTCCAAACTAAAAGGTCTAAACAATAAACGAACCTCCTAACTAAAAGGTCTAAACAATAAACGAACCTCTTAACTAAAAGGTCTAAACAATAAACGAACCTCCAAACTAAAAGGTCTAAACAATAAACGAACCTCCAAACTAAAAGGTCTAAACAATAAACGAACCTCCAAACTAAAAGGTCTAAACAATAAACGAACCTCCAAACTAAAAGGTCTAAACAATAAACGAACCTCCAAACTAAAAGGTCTAAACAATAAACGAACCTCCAAACTAAAAGGTCTAAACAATAAACGAACCTCTTAACTAAAATGCCTAAACAATAAACGAACCTCTTAACTAAAAGGCCTAACAATAAACGAACCTAAAAGCCTTATGTCTAAACAGCCTTAACAGCGGACAACGAATTTACCGAAAACGCAAAACAGCTGACAGTGGTCTAAAACCCACGCAATAAACATTGATAAACAGCATAAAAGAGTAGACAGTGACTTAAAAACCTAACACACGTACTGGTCTAAAACCCACGCAATAGATTTGGTTTACAGACAAAACAGCCTAAGCATGACTAGCAGCTTAAATAACAGTTTCTCCTATGCGAGCCTATAGCAAATGCTCTTAAGACAACGTACCAGAACACTATAACGTCTCACTGTAAGCAGACATGAAAAATTTCAAGGCATCTTAGGAGCGGAGGAGATGTCAGTTGTGAAGGCCAGTTGCAGAGTATCGAGGTCGAATCTGGAAAGCTTGGAATGGATCGATTGGGGTTGATTGGGGCTGTTAAGGGTAGAATCGTGGAAACTAGTAGAGGATAGGCCTAAATCGAGTGGGGTGATTATGGTAGAATTGGGAAAGCTTGGAGAGAATGGATCGAGAGGAATAAATTGTTGCGGATACGGGTAGAATCGAGGAAGATAGGGGAGAATGGACAAGGATGGACAGTAACTGAAATTACATAATTGAAATTATTTGAAATTGCGCAATTTGAAATTTGTTGTTTTGATATTCAATTACATTTCCCAGGTAATTTGTAATTTGAAATTACATTTCATGTTTCAAAGTAAGTTGTAATGTGTAATTCAATTACATTTTTTCAAATAATTTGCCTATCCCTGAGAATCGATCAATTGGGGCTCCTAAGGGTACCGTAGATTCAGGGCATGTTAGGAGAAATGAATCGAGTGAAATGAGGAGAGGTGAAGAGAGAGGTCATTGAGTTATAACATAGAATAATCCAGTCATTGTGGTGGTGGTTATCTTTGTAGGGCATCTGAGGATGTTGTACGACAGACATGGCAAAGAGGGTCTGATGGAAGACCGTCTCGTTGGACTCAACTTCAACGGGTTCCTGCCTCACGCAACGGAGTTTCCCTTCAGAGACGCCATGGACGTATACCTCGAGTTTTTCGGTGGAAGGGATCCAATCGGCCACTCCTCACAAGGTTAGCCACACCTCATAATACGTGCCTTGACAGTTAGAGAGAGAGAGACAGAAGGATGAAGTAACAGACAACTATAGCTAGAGGGACAGAGACAAGGACAGTGACGAACGCAGATAACTGAAGTGCAAGACTCTGTGTATGCACAGACATAGGCTCATAGCTCGCCTCTGCATCTGGGACTGGAAGATGGTTGAATGGTAACACGCTGGCACGAAGATCAGAAGGACGCGGGTTCGATACCCGCTACCCCATAAGGTTGACTCACCCTTCCACTCCCTAGGGGCGACTGTAAAATGAGCAGTAGGACAGATGGGTGCCTTGCAGGCTGTCATACAGTTGAAGTTGACTCCTGTTAGACTTCTTATCATCTGTTACTATTCTATTATGTAATCTTACTGCATAGTATGTATACTTGTCGGTTTGAATTAATAGACGAATATTATTATCACCAAATTCGTTATTTCAAGTCGCAAAGGGCTTGCGCTGTGGTTAACCTGTGATTAACATAAATGGATTTGAAGGTTATCTATTTTTGCGTTAATTGACAGTCGAATTAATTAACTGATTGGCAGATGGTGTAGGAAGTCGGCCTCTTTCTGTCTACGATGAACACTGTTTCGAAAATTCCTTCCAGGGCTTCCCTCGACCGACCAACGAAAACGGGTTACACGGCAGCCACAAGTAGGACTAAGTTTGATCCCTAATTATCATTTAACATCAGACTCTGCTCTTAATTTTAATTTATTTCAAAATTAGATACTGATAACATGTTTGATCTTTAATTGATTATCATTTAAAATCGCACTCTGTTCTTTATTTTAATTTATTTTTAATGAGAAACTGATAACATGTTTGATCTTTAATTATGATTTAATTTCACTCTGTTCTTAATTTTAATTTACTTTTAATGAGATGCTGGAAATTAGGCTAAATACGAAATTGTCTTCTGGTAGTCAGATATGTTGATTGGAGCTTCTGTCAACATTTTCAAATATCAAGAAGGACTGCATGTTGATGCCTCTGCTCTCATTTTGATCAGAATACTTTTCCGAACCATCGTGATGAGACAATCGCTGCTGAAAATTGTCAAGAACTGACCATGTTCTTTGGCCATTCAGCGTTAGGCAACGAGAGATTATACTGTACCTCGCCGAGCAGAAGTAGGCTAGCCTAATAGAAAACGATACGCGCTGGCGATCGGCCTATTGTAATTCTGATTGTAAGTGTTCATTCATATATCGCCTGTTCAAGAAACTCAACAGAAGTATGACTATACAAGGCCACGATCGAATAGAATATTCTACAACGGTTTTAAAGTAGGGGCTATAAGAAGCATGTCGTGTCGCAGTTGGCATGGGGCCCATTCCAGAATAAAGAGCCGACCAATGTAAAGCTTCCATAATGCATTGTGGCGGCACGGAATAAGGAACAAACAATAACCCTACAATATGTTGCACCGCGCAGAAATCTGCTACCAAGTAAGGATGATACTGAAATGCACAGGTCTTTGAGGTAGAATAGATCATAACCAACCAGGTAGTTAGAATGTATGTGTAAAAGGATTAGCCCAGAGAAGCTTATAACACGTCCAGAAGCTTAGCCTGTGTTGGACTCACCCGCTGGAATCGTCTTTCTCGAAAGCTGCAGATAATAGAGCTCTTTAGTTTTTCCTTTCCACAGTTCCGCACACGCCTGAAGTCTGTATTATTTGACAGTGATTTCACTGGTTCGGGTTGGGGCGTCACTGATGAGTTTTTCTTGAAGTGGCACTTTATAAGTGACAGATTACAATTACAATTACGTACTTTGCTTCACCTTAATTTAACTTTCTCGTTGATATCTGCATAATTATATTGTAGGCCTTCGCCATATTTGTTCGCTGGTTCGATGTTCAGTGGTCCAAACGATGCGGGCGATTATATGTCAATATGTAAAACGAAAAAAGTCATCAACGGAAAGAAGATCGTCACAAACAGGTCACTCTGCGAAATATTGCATGTGTTACATATTAGACCTACATAATTATTAGATCCTCTATAGGCCTGCATTATGATTATGTTAATTAATGCTAAGCAGGATTGGTACCGGGTACGCTAGATTTAACTCAGCCCGCATGTTGATGACGCCACTAAACGGACGTCAACACCATAAGCGAGATTTTGTTAAGCCTTAACGTCACCCATTTGAATCTCCATCAGGTCAGAGGCAATTTTCTTAGATCAGCGCCGCAGCTACAATAAACCCACAAAGGCATCTCAACACTCATAACCTTTTCTCAGCATGCTTATTGCTCTTGCTAAATACGTCACTACAGATGCACATGTATGTCAGCCCAGCGTTTGTCTGGGTTCTTGTGTCGTCAATTATTGATAGGGCCTACCTTCAATGCTAGAAGATAGGTAATAAGGTAATCGTGTGTTTGTTGTACGCATCTTCAATCCTCAGTACCCCCAAGAAAGAAAGCTCGCTTAATCGAAGGCGCTCAGTCAAAGCAAAATCGATAGGCAGGTAGGGTCCTGTGAACTGAAGGCCATTTATACTGGTCTCATCTTCTTCGGCTTGCCTGTCCTCTGTGGCCTGTCTTCCCGTCCACGGAGACCCATGGACTCGACTTGTTCTCCATAGTAGATCATTGACTATTTTTAAACGGTTCTGCATGCTTAGAAATTACCATTGACGAATGCCCTGTGTATTACGATGATGGCGCTATGGAAGTTACCAGATTAAATCATTTTAATCTTTAAATTAAGAGAAATCGGAAAACTGTTAACGTTGCTAGTACGAGAATAGCGTTTAATTCTGTTTTTGACACTTTAACGACGAGTGTACTTAAAGTAACTAAGAAACCAATGCAGCTCGTCCCTAAAGTGTTAAATCATGTTTACCAAAGCCACGTTTAGTTGTGCATTCATTTCAGTGCTCAGCCTATTTGAGCCATAATTTTGCCTGTTTGTTGGTTTCAGAGAAGTATTAAATGACCAGGAAAATGTTACGATCGAAGAAGATGGTGTTCTGATCTCGAAGACAATCAACGGAAAACCACAATCATTCTGAATCACCTCTCAACAACTGCCTCCCCATGTATAGCACAACATTGACTTTTGAGACTTGTTTAAATCGTACATTGTCAGCACCGCATGTAGGGTGCTCCACTAAGGCTATACAGCCACCAATAGCTAATATACTACACATTGTATAGCATTTAAGTCTATTCTACTGTGTAACAGTGATCGATATTTAGTCATGAATTTTTAAGTCTTCAATATAAAGCAGAGACTGTAAGTACTAATTTATATTAGGTCCGACGTTTTCAATACAACGGTAAGTCGATTAATTAATTATTATATTATTAATTTAATTAATCAATTAATTGATAACAAGACAATTTTATAGAATACCATAGCACAGCCGATACCTAAAATGATAAGTCGGTCAGCCTGGATATGATCAGAGATATTAAATTAATTATCGGCCATCTAGGCCAGCCCGCATCAACAACAAGTGACTTAGATCCAAAGTAATTAAGATCAGTGCAGTTTCGTGGATGGTAGCCTATCGTAAAGAAAGGAAGTTAACTGAATGTATTCTGCCTGATCGGCCTACTGTGAATTGATAATAGCCTATTATACAGCGCTTGTTTTGGCTTGACAATACCCACGCCTCTCTGTACACAAGAAGACAGAAAACAGACGGTGAAGTGTCGTTCATGGAGGAGGTCATTTAAGTAGCGCTTCTTTTCAAGGACTATTAACGCCGATTGCTGTAACGCGCAGCGATTCCCTCCGCTGCAAAAAATAGCGCAGGATTTACCGTGAATATAACGCCAGAGATAAAATGATAATAATGAGGTAAGCTGCATGTCTTCTGATTGATATGTCTGCATATTGATGTAGACTGTAGAGCGATGTGTTTGTTGTCTAATCGGAATAAATTAATCTGTGAATTTGTAAATTGATTTGTAAATAAATGAAGGGTAACATAAGCTGAGTTGCCGATGCCGACTCTGTGCTAGACTAGACGGCAAGGTTTAACCTACTGTTACTATATGTCTCGGTATGGAGTCGCAGAGCTGAACGATCTAAACGGGTCTAAGCTAGAAACTTCTATAGTGCCTTTATTATCTTAATACTTAATAGTAACCGTAATCGTAAACTCCATATTTCTAAAGCACCACTCGAAAGCCAAGCGCAGGGCACCAGCTTATTCACGAGCGCTGTGTCGAGTCAGAGGGGTTGTTCAAAAGAGTTGTCCGAAGGAGGTCCGAGTCTGGTTGCCATAGGATCAGAGGGGCACAGCAGATGTTAAGGAGGGGTGTCGTTTGGGTCGAGAATTGGAGAGTGAAGGATCAGATGAGTCTGGGTATGAATTCTTGAAGAGGTGAGACTTCAGTTTTGAGTGGAAAGCCAGAGGGGTGATAGATGGAGAAGCCTGATGCAGATGATGGTGGATGATTGGCTGTGATGGTGGAGGAACCGAAAAAGTGCGGAAATCAGGAGGAAGATTGTTCCAGAGAGGTGGTGCAGTGTTGGATATGGCTCGGTTGGAGAACTTGAGATGAGTAGTGACCGGGGGTCGAGAAAGACTGAGACAGGAGGAGGATCGGGTAGAGAGGATCGATGGTCACTTCTAAGCGAAAAAATGTATGTTAAAACATCTGTTCGCTAAGGCTTATCCCGCCTGTTGTGTTTTTAGCTGTTTTGCGAGGCGCCCTTGTAACGGTATGGCCGTGTTACGGCACCATATAAATTGTCGTAATTATTATTATTATTATTTTGGCCCGAAGTGGGTATAATCCATCAGGCTCTTAGAAACTATTCTATAGTGTGTGCCATCAAACTGGGGTTAGCTGTCCTCGTCCCCGGTGGGTTGTGTGAACGTGCCTCTGAAGGCTATGGCGTTGAACCTCTGAGTGCAAATGGATAAACGCTGTAACAGGTGCACGGTCTCCAGAGGGTCTCCTGAGGCGGCGGTATTATTATTATTATTATTATTATTATTATTATTATTATTATTATTATTATTATTATTATTATTATTATTATTATTATCATTGGACAGCCCAGCTCCCGTTTAGATCATTGCAGCCCATGGAACTGGAAGATAAGCAACGGTGACCGCTGTCATCACCGTCTCTATTATCAGTGCCTATAGACTGAATGCACAACTTTCGATATCTTATTAGGCTTACTTGTAACAACCAGGACCTACACCTTATCATCTACGTACGAAGTCACGAGACCTAATTCCGGTCCGTAGCCTAAACGGATTTACTTCAAGCGAACGGTAATTATAACGAGAGAGGTAATAATATTATTTGAGTTTGCCTTCTCTATAATTGGGCTACGGTTCGCTTTCGTCAAAGTTCGCTGTGTTTACCGACGTGACCTGCCTACAGCGGACTAATTTCCGAAGTAGGTCGAGTGTTTTTCTCGGCGGATACAGAGGTTCGGACAAGACCCACTCAGTGGACGTTATCTGTGCTAGAGAACAGCAGCTGCTCTCGTTCTCAACTGACCGAAAAAACCAGGCTAACTCAACCAGTATCTGAGGAAGGCGGCAAAACGACACAGGATCGGACGAACTAAATCGACGCGCTATACATGGTCCTCAGTGCTGAAGCTAAGCGGACGAATAGAGAGAGAGAGTGTGTGTGTGTGTGTGAGAGAGAGAGAGAGAGAGAGAGACAGACAGACAGACAGACAGAAAGAATGAAGTGGATCTGGGATATTCGCAAGTAAAGCATTAGAAGAATTATAGTCGATCGAACTTTGAAGTTTCTGGATACACATCGTCGAACTGCATGTCTCAATCTCAACATTCTAAGGATTCGTTTTGATGGTCTTTGCTTATTGTAATAAATAATAAATACAGCAACACGTCGAACGATTCACCCAAAATCTGGATTTATCCACGTAAGTCTTACTTTGGTGGAATTCACTGGAGCATCTACAAAGTCGAAGAGAACTCCGTTGGACTTACTTCTCTCCGTTAAACAAGTCTTGTTTCAGAACATCTTACACCGGAACGTCAAGATAGGTAGCTTTAAGTTGTAAATAAATGTAAATATACAAGTTTTTATATAGCGACCATATCGCCTCCACCATGTTCATATTTCAATGATCAAGTGAGATCTTCACGGCTGTCCTTTGACTGGGTTCCGCGACAGTCAAGGTTCCCGTGCTAACCCGAGATCCAAATCTCTGACACAAACCACCATCGGGAGGCGAACCCTGAACCACACACACTCTCACACAGAAACGCATGGGACGTACGTTCTAACCGATGTAGCTAACTGATTGATTAAGAAACGCTTATCATTTGACTGGTTTGCCGTACAATGTTTATCCGCTTATCGGCACACGAACCATAATATGACACTGGGAGCGTCATATGGTTGGTGTACCGTACAATGTTTATCCTCTTAATGCTATTTTCAGTTCATATGATGACGATGGATAAGCGATAACATGTTCAGACCTTCATTGCCTGGTATGGATCAGATTTTGAACTTCCGTGTACAGTGTTGACGCAAGGGGCACCGCCACGCCGAAACAGAAAGCCGGTACACAATCTGCTGCATGATAGGGAGCCAGTGCAGAACATCCCTCATATAATCGGTGACATGGCCTAACCTTGGGATATGGCCGATGAGGCGCGCTTCCGTTTGCAGGACCCGCTCCAAACACCCCAGCCGTTCAACCAGGAGCCCAGCGTAGAGTACACAACAATAACCAAAGCTCGTGACAACAAACGAATGGATAAGAGTAAGCCTAGTGGTAGCAAGGGCGATGAGAGAGCGGGAGACAACACTGAGCTGGCGAAAGTGATAAAAGCGGTCGCGACAGAGCTGGTGCACATAGAGAAAAATGAGAAGGCGTTTTCTATCTATCTATCTATCTATCTATCTATCTATCTATCTATCTATCTATCTATCTATCTATCTATCTATCTATCTATCTATCTATCTATCTATCTATCTATCTATCTATATATCTATCTATCTATCTATCTATCTATCTATCTATCTATCTATCTATCTATCTATCTATCTATCTATCTATCTATCATCAAAGATAACTACTCAGAGGCGCTCCCGACCCAGGCCCGGTCAAATAGGAACGATTGACGTCGACTTTACCTTACCATGTCTTACAACGAGTAAATCTTGCTGTACTTCTTGATGCGCGTCTGATGCTGCATCAAACCGTATAATATTCTCTTTGCCTCGCTCTGCACAGCTGTCTGCAGCTGTCATCTGTGACCAATAGACATTGTATTGATTAAGAGTTAACAGGCAGCCAAGCGGTGAGTTTGTTCATTGACTTGCCTAAGCTGTGGGCCTGTTCCGGTTGGCTTGTGCACTAAAAGTAGCTCGTCATGGGCACCTAAGTTGAAAAGCAGTGTAGCCTACTTTACTTTGCTGTACAAGATACAATGCACGAATCAGGTCAGGAAGGCCCGTTATAAATTGACGGACTGAGCAGGCAGTGAGCATTAACTAATTTCCGAAGTAGGTCGAGTGTTTTTCTCGGCGGATACAGAGGTTCGGACAAGACCCACTCAGTGGACGTTATCTGTGCTAGAGAACAGCAGCTGCTCTCGTTCTCAACTGACCGAAAAAACCAGGCTAACTCAACCAGTATCTGAGGAAGGCGGCAAAACGACACAGGATCGGACGAACTAAATCGACGCGCTATACATGGTCCTCAGTGCTGAAGCTAAGCGGACGAATAGAGAGAGAGAGTGTGTGTGTGTGTGTGAGAGAGAGAGAGAGAGAGAGAGAGACAGACAGACAGACAGACAGACAGACACACAGACAGACAGACAGACACACAGACAGACAGACAGAGACAGACAGACAGACAGAGACAGAGACAAACAGAGAGAGTTTAGAACGACTGCAGCAGAAGATGTTCCGATTGGCTGAACGATATCAGCGCCTACTAACGGAGGGAACGTAGCTATCCCGAAGGTATTGATTCAATCCTTTTAGGCAAGAGTTAGTCAAAGATCTATGGCTTTACGAGTTGATGTTGATGTTTTGATGCTGACAAAACACTTTGGCAGCCTCTTCGAAGTCAGAAGTGGAAGGAGCCACGGTTCTAAGGGTTTTCGTTCTGCCTATGACAATTATTTATTTGGTACGTAGTGTGTTTTGACAATCGATCTTAGCCTCCTGTTAGTTTTGATCAAATAAAAAGCCTAGCAGATAATTTCATTGATCCGTCAGCCTTTGTTCGCAATCTCTGAGTTATTTTTCGAAGATAAGCGGCTGGTCATCACAATATTTTCTAAAGCTGAAGGCTCCTTTAGGATTGCCGCTTGAAGAAAACGAAAAGAGACTGACTCTCTGTCTGTCTCTGTCTGTCTGTCTGTGTCTGTGTCTGTCTGTCTCTCTGTCTGTCTCTGTCTGTCTCTGTCTGTCTGTCTCTGTAGCATAGACCAAAAGACTGTACTATCCCTTTGAATTATAAACTTCAAAGCATTTTCCACCTCTATTGATTAATTATTAATAATATTGATAGGCTACATTCTAAGAACGTGTTTGCCCCTGGACGACGGCAACTTGATATATACGGTTTGTCAACATATAAATAGTAAATTAGCGTTTTATAACACAAAAATCAATGATTACTGGGAAGACACCATGTGGGAAGACAGAGAAGAAACCGTCGAGGAAATCCGAGATTTCCCATTAGCCTGTGGAACATGCGCGACCGTGTAAACGACAGTTTACCACGCACTAATAATTCGGTTGAGGCATGGCATCAGCAGACAGCAGACTGTCATCATCGGTCAGTGTACAAGCTCGTTGACCACTTTCGAAAGGAGCAGGATCATGTAGAGCTCATGATCGAGCGTTTTCGAGCCGGATTTCGACAACCTGAGGCAACGAAAACCAAATACGTCAGACTTAACCGACGCCTGTTGGCCTTGGTTCTCACATACGGCAACGTACCATTGCTCGACTATCTGCGTGGAATCGCCCATAACCTTTCAATTTGAGAGAAGGACAACCAAACAGACGTTAATTAGTGAACAAACTCTCAACAAACATTAACTCGAACTTAACTCGACAGCGTCGAGCCTTTTCGATTGTGGGTCCATCCATCTGGAATGGCCTCCCACTAGACTTGCGATTGATGCCTCGGCTAGATTCGCCTGCCTTTTATAAGTATCTCAAATCACACTTTTTTAGCCGTGGCTGGGCTGTCTGTGGAAAGATGAGACGGCGAGGAAGAGGACTGGCCACCCGTCCTCATATGCCAAGGCTAAGAAAAATTAATTCGCTGAAACTTCACCTGACTGCACATCTGACTGCACATCTGTCTGATTTTCTGTTTGAATTTGTTTTCATTATTTAACATATTTCTATTGTAACTGGTTGCGGTCTGTCAACCTGTCAGAAAATAAAACGAATAAAACGAATATATATTCATACCCATGGCTGCCTCTCGTGGCTAGATTAAGGGACTGCTCTTCTTCTTACTCATGTAATGCGCTACTGTTTCCTCATAACTGTAGGGACTGAGAACAACTGAGAACAACAGATTAGAAACCATCCAGAAATGAGTCTGCACATTTCGATACAAATATTTACTCCCATAAATTTGGTTAACAGATCTAGTTGGCATGCATTTTGACAATGCTGAATAAATACCTCTTCCATCCATTTTGAAGTGAAATCACATCTACAGTAACTGTGCTAATGCTTAATAGTAATGGCTCATTGCTTTGCAAATATATTTATTTGTCTATGCTTCTTTCAGAGAGCAAAGGGCAGACACGGCTGTGCTACTGCTCAGCAAATCATCGCCTGGAGGCTGACTTTTTTCGTCTACACTTGAGGACTATGAACTCGAGTTAATTAAGATTACCCGTTGATGAATCAATGAGCTTGAAGTATTAAGCACTTCTGTTTGATAGACTCGGCCTAGTAGGGTGAGCTCGGCCAATTAGGCTTATTATATGCCGGACGACTGCCAGTTATACTGCATTTGTGTACAGGTAGAGTTCCTTATGTTAACCAGTTGATACAACAATGAGCATGAGATGATGAAGACTTCCGTTTCTTAACTCGGAATAGCATAGATGGGGACAATAATTATTTAGTCCCTATCCTTGCCATCTTCTCATCGATAGTTAAAAGTGTTTCATACGTTTGACTGTACACGTCTGTGAGAGTTGACAACAAAGTGGAGAACCCTCGTTTTATTCTGAAGCACAAAACTAAAATTGGATCGAAAGCAATTTTGTGAGCACTTCTATTAAGAATCGATATCTACAAAGGTAGTTCTATTGCTCTAAACGATTGTGTCGAGTTTGCACTGCTTATACGTAAGACATGAACATTCCGCACAAGAGCAAAGTCTTCTGTTTCGTCCTTTGCCTGACATCAGTGTTCATTATCTATCAATTCTATCATCTAAGAGTACGTAAATCACTAATCCTCGCGAATAATTATCAGTTAGGTAATAAATTCCAGGTATATGGAATGTTCAACGTGTGTATTGAACCTCTGCCGGAACCTGTCGTTTTGAACAAATACGAAATAACGTTCAACGTGACTCAGCGAATTGTCATCTACGACGCATTTTTGAATAAACATCTCAGTAATTCCTTTGCACTGGAAGTCGCTGGTCCACCTGGACATCCATGGAACGATTTTGACGTACAGACTACAAGCGCCAACCTCGATCCCAAGCGTCTGCAACGAGGCACTGCGTTTTTCATACCATCAAGATGCCCAGGAAATTTCCATCATTTCATTAAAGAAAACTTTCTTCCCTTGTTCAACACCATTCGCTCCAATGGCGACTTGCACTCGGGAGCCGACAACTGGATTTTCTACAATACACCGAACACAACCCACAACCAGTTCTGTCGCGACTACAGCAGGTTCGACGAAATTCTACGGACTTTGCATACAAGCGGATTTCACGACGTCTATTACAACGTACCCCCAAATACTTGCTTCGCTGAAGCCGTATTTGGAAGCATCGATACGTTGGCTCGACCCAGAGACGCTATCGAGCAGATCATTCGCGGATATAATCTGTCAAAATTCTGCAGCGCCGAGAAAGCCAAGTTTGTGACGATTGTACTCAGGAAAGACAGAAAGATTCTGAACATCAAACAACTGTACAGGATTGTAAATAAAACGTCCAATTTTCCAGTGCAGTTGGTCGAATACGGTGGTAAGTCAATTCGACGTCAGCTAGAAATCGCCTGTAGATCATTGGTTATGATCGGAGCCAACGGAGCTGCGCTCGAGTGGGGAGTCTTCATGCCAGAAGGATCGTACGTCCTTGAAATCTGGTGGCGCAACTGGCTTCCATTTTTTACAGACGAACTGAAGAGATTTGGTATCGTGCATCGAACCCTTGAGGCTGAGGTCGTGCGGACCAACTGGACAACGTATGAAATCAGAACTCGAGGTGGTGAGACATTGAGCAACGAGGAGAGAGAACGTAGTTTCGAAGAGGATAAAGCAAATGTAGCAAAATGGTCGGACGTTATCGTAGATGTTAAAAAATTCAGGGAATCGTTTACAAACATTTCAAGATCTTTGGTCTAACTCACGGAAATGATTCGATCAACTGTGATGATTCAAATGTTAACCTATTCATTGCCATTATATTCAGTGTTTTGCAGTAAGTTACGCGTTACCGCACTTAAGCTAAGCTTAAATACTTTTGCTTGTAAAGAAGTCTAAAAAGTTAAAGTACTTTTATTCTTAACTAAGTGAAAGTTCAACTATTTGCGGTATTTTTAATACGTTACAGGTTTTGATTATATGTTCATTACAACATATTTTCTCATCAGTGTTAGCCACAATCTTGCAGTAGGCCTATGCCTAGCAGTAACTCTAGTGAAACACATTATCGCACAGTCGGTCATCTCGCATAGGACCACCTGCAAAACTTGAGAATCGTGATGCGTGAAATTAGCAAATAACAGCGATGAGTGTCATACTGCAGGTTATGGACTAATAGGAAAGGATTGTCATTTGAGACGTCCACTATGAGATCGACTATGCACCCCGTACTGCCACTAGCACTAGAGCATCCCCGAGCGACTGTTCACACTTTAAGCATAATTGATGGTCTCGTGGTAGATAATCCACAACCTGGAACATGCTTCCCTCTCACATACGTTGTGCCCCCACCTACGGCACTTTAAAAAATGCTGCATGCCTACCTGATTAATGGAAATTAGCTATAACCTACCCTGCCGGATATTCTTTTTCACTGTTAGTTAAGGTTTTCGTTTTTAAATATTTTCATAGTGTTTTGAATCGAGTTAATCATTTACTGTGTAATATGTACTATACTATTTGCATTGCTGTACGAAACTTGATGTCGCACTGTTTATCAAGGATTTAGCTAATTCAGATTTCTGAAATATTGTTCCAGGTGTCCCTAGTTTGCGGGATCTTGGTCCATTTTGGGACTCCTCTTGCGGCCAATCCTGATATTTTATGTTGAAATGTTATGTGTTTTGACTTGGCTTCAAAAAAGAGTTTTGATTGATTGATTGAATCCCACCCGTCGGTGGAATGGATGCGGTAGGAAAGGTGGAGATCTGACGACACAGGATCCACGATCAAATGGAATGGTCTTCAACCGCTCCCATAATGGATCTAGATGGAGCCAGAAGGACACGAATAGCATAATTATCGCATACTGCAGGGCAGGCTGTTCGAGAAAGTGGGTAAACCACGGCTAGGTTTCTATATTGCATTGTGGAATTATCCGGGTAACAACTACCCCCACAGCAAATTCACATGTCTGAGATATGGGAAGAATATGATGGCATTTCCATACGGGCTCCATATGTTCTACACACGAAGCCAACATGGAATACATGCATACATAAAGTGTCTAATATTCTCAGTAAGTTTTCGGCCCCTCACTCTGCTCAGGGAACGAATACGCTGTTTACGCTTTTTGCTCTGCCTGTCACTTTGCCTATGTTACTCCCTATTCACAACAATGCCACTGTTCATCGACAGTTTCTTATACTTGTATGCTACATATTAAAATATTTACTATCTTATGTTCGTAACCTAACTGCAGGCTCTTATGTACGCCCAACAATGCACAACGGTGACGCTGGGTTTCTGATTGGCATGTAGTTGTTATGCCCTGCCTTGATACTGACCTATATTATACTACACGCATTTTCAACCTGACTGTCTTTGTCAAACATTATTACTATGCAAGAGCCATTCTGGCAGATAAATCGGAGGCCGACCTTCTACCTGCCACCTACCTTGTCAGACACACTCTAAGCAATGAATCAGATACTTGTCACACTGAATTCTATGTTTATTTTTTTTATCGCCCTGGGTATGTGTATGGTATGTAATCATTCCAAAGAGAACGTTAATCTACTACTTAGTGCTACTGACTGCTCCCAATGCAATTGTCTGTTGCATGTGAGATGTTGCATGTTGATGTTGTGAGATGTTGTGAGATGTTGCATGTTGCATGTCTTGCTGGCAATGGTTGGGTTTAACCCCGCCCGACCACTGCTTAATTATTCTATTTGGACGATCATTATATGAATGTTCAAAAGTGACTGTTTATGTACTTAATAATAATAATAATAATAATAATAATAATAATAATAATAATAATAATAATAATAATAATAATAATAATAATAATAATAATCTTTTCTTTATTAAGCGCTTGACAAACGCACTGCGCTGTACATTTACAAGTTATGCAATTTAAATCTTAACTACTAACAGAACAGACAGCCTGCAATACAACGGCGCTAATAGCAGCCTACAAAGCATATCCGCCCTACGGGACTCGAACTCGGTACCTCTCGCTCTCTACGCCAGATGTTATCCAATGCGCTATCGGGCCCCCTAATAATATTTAAAATAATAATCTTATTATAAAATTTATTTCTAATCCATAATTATTTTGATGCTGAATAAGCTTGAATCTGATGAGTGTGATGCAGTGAATCGCAACTTGGCTACCCCTTGATTGTCGTTTGCTTTTGGTTTCTTGTGTGCATGCTTGTAAGTGTGCACGACCTATGTATGAAAACAATTCTGATACTACATTTTTAATATGTCTCAAAAGCATCATTAGGTACATGTATGAACTTCGGTAGAAGAGGCAAAATTTTGTAACTGTTGTCTTTCCACTGTCTGCTTCGCCCTATGGGGTAACGACCATTGAGCTTAAAACGCGATCGTCTCTGGCTGTAGACTAATGATGTTGGTTTAGGTTTAGACCTACATGAAATTGGTGTAGACCTACATGAAATTGGTATAATTGCAGTCTATTTGCAAACAACTATTGTGAATGATCCAACAATTGTCGCGGTCTAAATAATTGTGTTAATTGGAACATTCATCATAAGGCTAACTAATTAGCTGGCCTGTACAGTTTTAGACCAAATTAAAGCTTGGCGAAACTTCAGAGGAGCCCATTTTATTATTCTAGTCAGCGGATTGTCCTGTAACTGTAGGCCTAGACATAAAACAGATTCTAGCATGGAGGCATAACTGAGCTGTCAGTGACCATGCTCCGAATTAAGGGGGTTTGCTAAGGGTGCTGCAGCACTTGGGCCCGCAGTTTTGAAGGACCCGCATTTTTTAAATATGTGCGCGCAAATTTGCCTGCGTGGTGGACCGATGGTCGTCAGAATATAATCACAGCACCCGGGCCCACACTAGCCTAAATGCGGCCCTGTCAGTGACACATGTATTGTATTGTATTGTATTGTATTGTAAATGTATTGTATTGTATTGTAAATGATCAAATACAATACAATACATGTAGGAGTCGCTGAATTCATTAGAATTTAGATACCAGCATTAGTAAGCACGTCTTAACTGAAGCTACCGTTTGATTAAAAAGCTTCAAGTCGTTGAGCTGTCAGGTGCCACTTACGTCTCATTATTTGGCTTACGTATATTACCGGTATGTAGCTGACCTTCAGTAAGCGGGTCAGTTGTTTAGCCTTAATGCTAATTAAAAACTCTTGTAAACGAGCAAAATTTGTTGCCCTCTGCTAATTTGAACCACTGGCGCATCTAGGCTTCAAAATCTGGGGAGGGTTTTACGGAGGGACAAAAAGACATCCCACGTCTTGTCGCGATGACTCTAGTCTGCACTAGATCGATATCGTTCGTGTGTGCGTTGCTGTGCCTACAGCCTCGTCAAATGGAAACAATCCATTAATCCTTTGTATAACATGCGCGCAATGCAAACTTTGGCGCACGTTGTCGACGTCTGCCCACAACACACCTCAGGACCAACTATTGATTCTTCAACTAACCGTTGATGACGCTTGTACCTGGCTGGGTCCGACCAGCGTAGGCCTACTCTGGAAGAGCAGAATCGCATGCTAAAACTCTGGAGTAGCCCACTAGGGCCACTACACACTGGAAAAATCTTGTTATTGTCTGCACGGCTATCCCACGGTATAATCAATCGTTTGACTTTACAAACGCTTGCCCTAGATCTCACTTGTATACCTGACTGCTTTTGTCCTCTAATGATTTAATGATTTAATTATTTAACACTTCTTTCTATTGTAACTGGTTGCGGTCTGTCAACCTGTCAGAAAATAAAACGAATACCCATCAATCTATCTTATAGGCTTGCCATAAATATTTGTGCGACACAATAGTTTAATATGTAGCGCTCTTTGCCTGTGATCCAGCCAGTGGCGTAACGAAGGGGGACAGAGCCGTCCCCGGGCGCAGCACCAGAGTGGCGCAAAAATAGCTTTCAGTGGTACACAGTACTGTGACAAGAACGATTAAAAGTCAACTAGAAAATTAAAAGGGGCGCAGTCATCAACCCTTGCCCCCGGGGCGCTGAAACCCTTCGTTACGCCACTGGATCCGGTATCACGAAATAGAGTATCCGTCCTAAAACTATCCGGGGGGATGAATGAATTTATCCCCCCGGATGAACTATACCGGTTTAGAGTATCCGGGGGATGAACCATTCTATTTCCATCGTCATACGCATCACGATAGCCTCGACGAATTTCCAGTCAAAATCACCAAAAACGAAGTAAATTGATTTCAGGTCGACGTACAAACTAAAGATACGCAATTCAAAAATTTTATGTATACAATAAATCCAAACAGTACGAACCGAATACACTTAGAAACCGCCAATAATGTAAATTAAAGCAAATACTCCATTTCGCTAACGGGGATGCTCATGTGTGGGGGATACTCTATTTCGTGACACCGGCACGAGCCTCTGCTGACCTGAACCAATATAACTCCACATTAGCGTTGCTAGACCAGTACCTTAACTGTAGACTAAATATAAAGCCTGTTCTCGTTGTTCGCCTACATCCGTCTCTGTCACAGAGCAGTATAACTTGTTACCAGCGTAAACTAGAAGTAAACGATAAGTCGTCATGCGCTGTATTGTCTCCTCTTCCAGGACATTGGAGCCCATCCAAGAACCGAATAGCGGTATAAGCACCGCCTCTAAACGTACGTTCCACTATGGGGAGTTTTAACACAGCATGACCCTTTTTATATTTATTTATTTATTTCAGAAAATTTATATAGCGCCCTTTCAAGGATGCCTACTCAGAAGCGCTCCCAGCCCAACCCCGGTCGAATAGAACAGTCTTAAGAGTAGTGAGAAACGAAACAGAGTGGCCAGCAGGTGTCAGTTTTATAGTATTAGTGTCTAACAAAAAGTTGTGTGAGAATGCTCCTGCCTTGGCGTCACAGACCCAAACCTTGTGCGAGCATCGGCACCTTTGGCGCCATGGCTCCCGGTCCCCTGGTTCGAAACTTTGGAATTCGCTGACGGATTCAGATCGTTCTCTCAATAATTTGATGTCATTCAGATTCCATCTTAAAACTCGTCTCTTTCAATTCGTTTATCCACCGCATCCTAGCTTACAATTTTTTATGATTTATCGGATTTCAAGTCAGTTTCTTCAATGGATAGCGAGTTTTGATTGCGATTTGGCTCGAAGCAACAGTCGACTGATGTCTTCAACATTTTGATAACGGCGCTATAGAAGTTATTAGATCAGATTAGATTAGCTATGGAAGTAAGATTAGATTAGCTATGGAAGTCATTAGCTTAGATTAGATTAGCTATACCAGTCACTAGATTAGATTAGATAAGCTATGGAAGTCATTAGGGGGGGCGATAGCGCATTGGATAACACACTGGCATAGAGAGCGAGAGGTACCGAGATCGAGCCCCGTATTATTAGATTAAATTAGATCTGGTGGCCTGTTGTGTTTTGTTTCACAAATACTTTTGTTCCAAATGTATGTCCGATTGTTAACATTCCGAACTCTTATATAACCTGTCCGTTTCTCACCGCCCATATAATGGTTCTCTGTAGGCCTACTGTATCTGTTCCATCTCGTTTCTTGCACTATTATTACGGAGCTCTACTTTTAAAACATAATTGGCGTCATTCTATAAATCTTTGGCAAGCCTTTTCCCTCTTCGTCGCCTTATTGTAGGCCTACATCTGGGCATAATTTTTTATATAGTTAAGCCTTTCTCGACGATGACCTTGAATTGTAAATGTACACGGGTTTCTATAGCGACTACATAAGTTCGATCTTACTCATTTTTCAATGAATAGATCGGATGAAATCCTTCACCATTGCTGTCTCCCGTTTGAATGGATGCCACGCCATTTAAGGTCTCCATAATTATTATAATAAGGGCCGTAATAGACTCAGATTTTAATCTCTAAAATATTTAAACTACTCTCGGTATGTGTTATGTATGTATGTATGTATGTATGTATGTATGTATGTATGTATGTATGTATGTATGTATGTATGTATGTATGTATGTATGTATGTATGTATGTATGTATGTATGTATGAGCACTTGTTATAGCGCTTCTTCAAGATTTCTACTCAGAGGCGCTCCCGCCTACAGCGCGGACGCTGAATCGGAGTTTCACGCCGAAGCGCACGAGCAACTGTGTGTGAAGTACTTGCCCAGGGTCCCTACGCGGCGGCTTGAGGTGGATTCGAACCCGAAACCCTCCGGCTGCAAGGCACCCTACACCACCGCATACCCCTACACCTGAACCGGCATCATCACGCACAGTGGCTATTGTGGGTAGGACCTAAAGGCTCGTGTGCGGTCATCCGTCGTTGATAAACAAATCAGAAGGGCGCTCAATGTCCAAGGTCGGTGGACCCTGGCCATAGCAGGGCATTGAGCCTGACATCAATGATCATCCTATTGTTCTAAAGACGCCAGCAGGCGGGCAATGTTTTAAGTCCGATAGGCTAACGCAGTAATCGCATAAGGTTTTAGATTCATATTGCTTTAATTTACAGAGAAACTAGGCATTTATAATATATGACCTATCTTTACAATTAGACTTAACATTATTTTGGTCCAGTGGTTACTTCAATTGTATAATTCATATAAAACTCGTGGAAACAACTTTGCATGACTTTGTGCTGCTGATCGGTGGTATGTTGGCGTAAACAACTTAGTTACCGTTGCCATTTATTGACGCGACACTGTTTTGGGTCAACAGATAGAGTTCATGGAGCAGCAAGATAAATGGCCAGCTTACATAAGATGTTCTCGGTTATACCCTCTGAACCAAATACTTATAATAGCATGACACGGGCTTATTCAGTTGTCGCTCTTATACTGGTTAGAAAGAGGCTTTGAAGCGTAAGGATGGTTGGGTCCATATCTAGTTCTTGCAAAGCTAAGGTAGAGTCTATATATTATATGAACGAAGTAGAGCTTAGACACTCTTAGTGCCCTGGAACAACAGGATACAGGTAAGCGCCATAGCTCTCACTGTCTATATCACTCCTATGTCATAGAAAACAAACTACTCTATACCGTAATTGAGAGTAATTACACCGGTCATAATGCAAGCAGGATCTTAGTTTCGGCTGCGTTTAAAGTTGCAGATGCAATTCTCTCTTCATTTATATTTAAGAATCGCTTAAGTATAATTGACAGCCGCGCAATCTAGATCCTTTTGGTTAGAAGTTGGGTGTGAGGCAATTCTATACTCTTTCCTCGTGAACTAGGCTACATGATCTCCGCTAATTGGGTTAAAACGCATGTAACGAAAGCCAACCGAAACGTGGTGTTTCTTGACAAGACTGTGTTGAGATTATTATGCATCTCAACCTATATTCAGCTGTCTTTGAGTTAGTCACTCAATCGGTTGCCAACCGTCGCAATATTATTCAAGTATACGAACAAGATCTATGCTGCTTCTAGCGCAGTTTTGTTTACCTCCTTCGTACCACCTTTTGGACAACCCCTCAGACTCGACGCAGCGCTCTTGAATAAGCTGTTGACTTGCGCTTGGCTGTCAAGTGGCGCTTTAGAAGTGTGAATATTATAATTATGATTAGTCCTACGCCTGAGTAATGCATAGGCCTGCAGTTGGAATCTGTAAAGACACTTTAGATTTCCTTATGTAACTAGCTGCTTATCTTAAACAGACAAACAAAGTCTTTGTTCAACATCCTTATGCCTGTTCCTTAATGTGAAGCAGGTAACGAGGCAGTAAAGTTTAGGACAACTTGGACAAGCGACTACGGTAACTGTCGAACAAAGGTTTTTCCTCATAACGTCTAGTCTATATGATTAGAAATTCCATATAGGCTATGACGCGCGTGAAAAAACGACTCAAATTGTTGGCAGACCCTACACGTTTTTTGAACAAAATGCAATTGAATGAACTGTTGTATCTTATTTATATCCTTTAGGTAGATTAAACACTTATTCTAACTGCCGCAACCGCATTAAGATTCAAGCGTACCTGCAATGGTAGCAAAACTAACGTCTCAAGCACGAGGTCTTTAAGGGTACCGGTTATGTGGTCATTTCATGGATGACAGTGCGATATCTGACTACGAATCAACCGATAGACCATGGTACTAGAAACTGATAATGGCACAGATAATCAAGTTGCTACGAGTCTAGAAAATGAATCAGACAAGGACTTTCCGGATCTAGCATCCGGCGTGACAACAAGAAACCGAGATGATTCACAAGAGCATAGAGTGTGCGAATCACCGTTGAGTGCTTCGCTAAAAGCACAGGAAGCCAGCGAAGCAAATATCATAGCGACGGAAAGCCTGGCTGACTGGGGCATACTGGCGTGTGTGTTTCTTGCTAACGCTATAACTGGGATGAACTTCACGGGGTTCGCAGTCTTCTATCCTTATCTTGTGGAGCATTTCGAGGCAACGACAGCGGCTGTCGGATGGTGCGGTTCAATTCACGGCTTCTTCCAAGCGTTCATCTGTAAGTCAACGGCTTTCAGATTAATTAGTTATTATTATTATTATTATTATTATTATTATTATTATTATTATTATTATTATTATTATTATTATTATTATTATTATTATTATTATTATTATTATTATTATTATTATTATTATTATTATTATTATTATTATTATTATTATTATTATTATTATTATTATTATTATTATTATTATTATTATTATTATTATTATTATTATTATTATTATTATTAGGCCTACTATTATTTTACCAAAGGTAGGCTAAGTATGATCCCTCAGGAGGAAAAATATTAACCAGAGAACGTCTGAAACAGCTATGTTTCATCCAATTATTATTATTATTATTATTATTATTATTATTATTATTATTATTATTATTATTATTATTATTATTATTATTATTATTATTATTATTATTATTATTATTATTATTATTATTATTATTATTTTATTAGGACCCTGTTTACGAATAGGAATTACCTTGGCTGTTTTCAAGACAGTAGAAACTAAGCATGTATTTAATGAATAGTTGATCATAGCTGCCAATGGACCAGCAATTTTTGATCAAGCATTAGATTAACTAGGCTAGGGTTGATATCAACAGGCCTCGAGCTATGAGTTATTTTCAAATAGTGACTTAATATAAGTATTTCTTTAGGAGTGGTTGTTTAGAGCGCAAATGAGTTTAGACTAGAAAGGTCAACATAATATGTAGTAATAGGTTTTTGTGATGGCAGAATTTTATCAAACAATTCCTGTGATAGTGTGATGATATGCCATTGAAGCACTTGTTGAACGTCTCAGCTATCAGTTCTTCATCGGTTAATTCAATACCATTAGATATTATACACTTTATTAGTGTATCTGGAGATTTTACTTTAATAGTTTGCCAGATTTGCTTTAAAGCTTTACTACATTTCGTAAGCTATAAAAAAATTCAATTTCTGTGGCATTTTGAACTTATTTCTGTAGGCTACAAACTTGCTCTTGTTAGCAGCTGTGGGATTTTTTTTTATAAAAATGCAAACAATTCAGATTTAGTTTTAAATGATTTTAAGAGAGCAGGAGTCATCCCGGGTTATTTAAATGTGTTCAAGGATACAGTACATACATACATACATACATACATACATACATACATACATACATACATACATACATACATACATACATACATACATACATACATACATACATACATACCTACATACATACATACATACATACATACATACATACATACATACATAGGCAACATACATATTATAGAGAACTGGACTTTAAAATGTAATCGTGTTTTGTAAAACGACAGCACTGTTTGCCAGTTATCCGATCGAGGCTTACGGCTGTCGACTGCCAAGTGTCATCGGTTCGTTGGTGTTTTGTGTTGGTATGACCCTGAGCTGTTTTGCGCCAGATCTTACCACGATCTACGTCGCCTATGGATTAATCGCGGGTATGCACTTATTGTGATCTGTATCTTGCCTTCAAGGTGGCTTTGTTCTAGTTTTGTCTTAGGGTTGTTAACTTAACGGTAGATGTCCCACAACAGTTAGCCTACTCTATTCAACTTAGTCCTAGTTTAAGATGTAGACTTTGTGCTTATAACAGACTATCTGATTTTCCGTTTGCCTGCAACATTTTGTTCGGTTCCTGTTTTATTTCTTGTGTTTTAGATTAGACATTAAACAGAAGATAGCACAACACTAAATGTACAGCGTCGAACGGAGAGAGTTCAAACATCCAGGTCACCAACTCTTAAGGGGAGACTCTGTTGCCGGACACCAGCGTAAGCTAAGAAGTAACGCAAGTCCGATGCTGCGCTGACCACCTCTGCCTGCCTGGGACCTTGGGATGCGTCCGTCGCCGACTTAAGGGCCTACTAGCAGAAAATAAGCTCCACCCCAAGTCCCAATAATAGGACGCGGAACCTTTGTTCATATAGTTAATATTCAGCATCCAGAATGTGTGCGATATTTAGAACATTCTACTGGATATTCTTTATGTGCAATGTAATTGCGTACCGTGTGCACTTTAGCCTTTGAACTATATGTTCCACACTTCTACTGCCTTATGCTATGCAACCCAACTATAGTTTTCAAAGCTGATGCATAATAAACCAATATCAACGGTTCATTTAGATCAACTAAACGTCTTCAGGACTCTTCTAGGAATAGTCCTCGATGGTCTCTGAACGCGATAGTCTATTAATTATTTATTATTTTCCAGGTTTCATTAACTCTGAGTAAGCCTTTCTAATCCGAATGATGCGGAGTCTGACTCCCAGCCACACGATCTTTGACGACGTGTGCTATCGATAGATAACTGTATATATACATGTAATATATACATATAGTATAATATATGCATGAATATATGACCAACCTACTGACTCGTTCTGTTGTCTATAGGATCTGGTACGGCTCTGTACACACTCTCGGTGAGTATCATTGTCCACCAGAGATTCAGCCGTAACAGGTCCCTGGCCAGTGGAATCGCATTGCTCGGTTTCAGCTTCGGTGCAGCTGCCGGGTCCTTTGTCACCAATCTCCTTCTTCAGTCGTACAGCTGGAGGTACACCTTCCTCATACTCGGAGCCATTAATGCCCAACGCATTCCAGTCTGTCTGCTATTTCACACGCCAACGAGATTCACCTCACTGCCAGCCCACACATCCGGAAAAATACCCAGTCGAACGCTGCGGAGATATCTTAAAGACATCTTCGACTTTTCGACGTTGAGACATGGCAAGTATTCCATGTGCGTTGCAGCCTCAACTCTGCAAGTCTTCTGCCAGAGTGCTTTCGTCTTCCACACGGTCAACAGAGCCATCATCGTGGGACTGACCAGTGTCCAAGGAGTGGCCGCTGCGACGGTGACCAGCTCGGCGAACATGGTCTCAAGGGTAGTCGTCTCGTTCGTCGCAAATATTCAGGGAGTTAATCCGTTGCATATATATGGAATCGGAATGTTCGTGGCAGTTTTGTCGATTGTATCTCTCTTCATCGGTCCGGGAATCGTGGGAACGATGATTGCTCATGTACTCTTCGGGATTTGCTTGGGTAAGAGGAGGAATTAGTATTTCTTGTTGTTCTTCATTAACCTTAATGGCACGCTGTTAACCCTGGGCAACATAACCATAATTTATCATGGGATATTGTACGGTGTTAACTGAGAGCAACAAACAGATTTTAAGCTGTCTCCATCTAGCGAATGTCAATCAATTTTGTACGTAAATCTGCAACTAAACATTTTTTTTTACCATGAGTGTATCTTACAATACTACGTGGTACAAGTATGACACCCAGGATTTTCCGTGTGCCATATAGGGTTACCTTTTAGGCTAGCATGGGCAGCGTTTTTTAAGGTACTTAAGCAAAGGTACAGAAAGTGTCTAGGTACTTAACTAATTCTATAATAATAGGTTGCTGATATCTCGTTTTATTTCACCTCTGCACCCCAATTTCGAATTCCTGGAAGTCTTAAGAAACTTACAGTTTGTCGCTATTCCAAGCAACTGCCAAGAAAAAGCTGTCAAATTCTTGAATTGTTGTTGGAATGTGCTTCAGCGAAAATGTCTATAAACCACAAGACAACGCCAAGAAGAAGTCAATGATTACCTTACCATACCTTACGATGCAATAACTTACCTGTCCTTGCCTTACAGTGAACTTACCTGACCTTAATATAATCTTACCGTGCCTTTCCTAGCCTTACCACAGACCTACCTTAACTTTGCTCCAAGTGGAACAACCTTATGATGCGATTAGTATAATTAAGATAATTCATTACATTCAATCAGCTGAAAATGAAGATTTCAATGTTTACACTGCGTCTTGCATTAAATTAGACTATTGCTCCAAAAGAATTGCTAATCGGATTTATGTTGCAATAGTAATTACATGACTGTAAGTAAACTGTCAGTATTCCATCTGTCAGCAACGGAAGACCATGACTACACTTGATAAACAATATAAACGAGGACATGATAAGGTATGAGAGCAACACTAATGACCGAAAATAATGGAGATCATTCACACTCCTCAACGCTACCAACCGCTGGACTCAGCGCTGATCATGATGATGATGATACCATCTCACTTTCATTCATTCATTCATTACGAAGATTTATATAGCGCCCCTTCAAGGTTACTACTCAGGAGCGCTCCCGACCCCAGCACAGCTGAAAAGGACAGTTTTGAGGCAAGAATACCATATATCACTAATTCATTGCAAAAACGACACTCATTTTTGTTAGATTGAAACTTTGACGGCTTGAGCAGCATCTGAAATGGTATTTCAGTGTCCAGACAATAGATTGCTAATGAATGCGCATATAGGGGTCTACGGCGTCTTTACAGGTTAACATGTACACTGTGTTCTTCAGGTGTATAGGTATAATTTTCTAACAAGAGTTTGAACACTAATTATTCACCGATTTGTTTATGTTTCTTAAGGTTGCACGGTCACGCTGACTTCTACGATGATAGTTCATCTGATGGGAGTGAACAGTCTACCGAAGTGTCTGGCGATCCTCCAGTTCGCTTCAGGATTTCCGAGACTCGTAGCATCACCACTGATCGGTAAAAATAATACAGTGCAATCATGCAGTGCAGAGCTTAAGTGCCCACATTTAGCCCATTTTGGGACCCATATTCCCATAATTATGAAACCTTAATATAACCCATATGGGTTCCACCTAATGCCAGTGGAAATACTGGCAGGGTACGGAATACGTTCGTTTCACGATTCAGATGCATCGCAATTTTGGGAAGCAACTAAAATATAACACAGTACCGTTCACATTATCTGGGTTCATTTCAGGCTCTCTGGGAGCGTGTGTTATTGTCTTTTACTGGCAAACAAAGACAACACATAGGCCTATCACAAAAAACATATGCCACAACAGGACCTACATAACCGTAGAATGAACTAACATAACTGAAATTTGATGATAACCCCTTCCTTAAAATTAGCAAATAATACCATGACTATGAGGAAACCTGAAGGGCACGATATGACTAATGCAAGAGAAATCGTGAGTCAAGAACATAGTCTAGATGGCGACAGCGTAGCCTGGTTTAAAGACCCCTACGGTAAGCGCAATGACGCCTGTTGTATAAGGCCTATTGTTTGCGTCAATGTTGCTTAAAATGTTTGTAGCCTGCATAATTATGGCAGAATATTATATACATTGATGCTACTTTTCATATTTGGCTCAGGAATTCAGTGATTCAGCTTTTGGTAAACGTGTAGTTTAGCGTCGTAAATTATTCCCCATTGCATGGGTTTCAGCGTTGGTCGAATACAAGTTCGATTGGCGAATAGAATTCTTGCTAAATGCTCAAATGTAGTCGGTTTGATGAAAATAATTTATGCTTAAATAGAAGTAGGATTGATAAAGAGAATCTTGCTTAAGTAGAAGCTGGATTTGAAAAATAATTCTTAATTAAATAGAAATAATCGTTTTGACGAAAAATAATTCCTGCTTAAAAAATGGAAGTTGGAATGTTTATAAAATTTCTTGCTTAAATGGAAGATGCACTGATGACAAATAATAATGCTAGAATGGGCAAATAATTATTTACGGCGCTAGACTAGGCCTATACGTTTACCCAGCTATTTACAGCGAACGTTGTAATGACAGGTTTCTTATATGCAGACGAGTTTATTTAAGCAAATTTTGAAGCGATAATAGGTTAGACGTTGACCAGCATGCAGTGGCATAAGTTTGAGGTGACGATTCGTACGCTTCCGAACTAAAGCTTGGGAAGTAATCAACTCTAAATCGATGTCAAAACCAAGTCCTGTAACTGACAGTCGCTAGCTTAGTAATTTATCTGGCTTGTGCTTTATTTATTATCTGCTGTTGTTCGTCATACAGACCTTTATGGTTGCGCTAGAACAAGTCCGAAGAAGCACAGAGTTGGCTATTTTTCAGCAAAACACTAACCTTTCGTTCATTCTATTATTGACAGTTGACCTGTTGGTATATATATATATATATATATATATATATATATATATATATATATGCCTACTGTGTTCTGTGTGTAGGTTGGGTTTTCGATGTGACACACGACTACAACAAAGCATTCGCCATCATCGGTTGCATGGCATTCGTGTCTTGCACACTCATGGTCGCCTTGAGTTTTGTCACTAGTCACCAGCGGAAATCTGTCGCTATGGATAGCAAATCTCCTTCCTAGGCCAAAGTATCATTTATAAAGGTTTCTTCGGAATATGACATTGTCTGAGGGACACTCGCACTTTACAGGAAATTTGACCTCATACCGCTGCATTTACGTTCGCACAAACACGCGCGCCTTCTTCCATCAAATCCGTCAGCGTCTCATTATGGGAAAAATCCCTCTAGCAATTCACTTGTCATCCGACATTTTTATATTTAAAATAAAACTACGCACCCACCGTGCTAGTGAGAATAAATAATGATTTTCCTCACAATGTTCTCATAGATAAAGGCTTAGTTAAGGTATAAATGTTGTTATTTATTTTATACCCTCATTCTTTTGTGCACGTGTAAGCGACTTGTATCGTGCTCATCACTGTCTGCTAAACGTATTAATGATCATTAGTTAAGGTATTTTGCCTGGCTGCCACCGCATTGGCTTAATGTTTGTTTATAATTGGTTTTTGTTATGTCATTAATTAGCTGGATTTTCGATCCTTTCAGGGCCCTTTCTTTCGTGTCCACAGCAACTAAATTCATATTATTTGTTGTATTGTTAATTGATTGACTGATCATCTAAATCTGACGAAAAACAAGAACACTGAATAGTTTTCAATCTTACAAAAGAACCAACTCGAAAACTTAATTCACTTTCTACGGATATAATTATGGGTACATGAAGTGACAAAGTTTCTTCTTTTATTGAGCAATATTAATAAGCTTAGATTTGTACACGGTTATGAATTTACGAATTATTCTGTTTTAAAATATAAGCGATAATATGCATACTTGCATGATGCATCGACAGTTATACACTATAATATAATACAACTGTAGGTACTTAGCGGATGCCCTCCATACTCCTTAGAATACAAGGTTAACACTAGTCTTTACGACGAGAATGTACTAAAAGCGACAGGGAAAACCAATGCAGGTCGTCGTTAAACTGTTAAGAACTTCACATTGAAGTTGATCGACAGAAAAGATTAAGAAAAGCAAACAGACAGGAAGAGGCAGGCCAATAATTATTTCAGCTTAGAGCAACAGACGATATTCGTAGGGGAGTTGCGAACATGAGGAGGTAGAGTTCAAGATAGAGATATCTTTAGCTATGAATGAAAGTCGGGCAAAGATGAAACATTTTCCAGAAGCAGCATACTTTCAAGTAGACTCTGATCGAAGAATGGGCCGATCTTTATTACTGCTACCATGACTGCGCCCACTGCGAACAAAGTCCTGAAGTCTGTATTATTTGCCAGTGACAAGTTGCAGGATATCGTCTGCAGATACTTGACTTTGGACTTTGGACTTTGGACTTTGGACCATCATTATTGAAAACATCTTAGTCGTATGCAAAATGCACAGATGTTTCCATTTACGCTAGACCTGCATGTATGTGTTATTCGTCTTGCCGTCGGACATGATTCGAAATCGGAGCCTCACAATCATACAATTTACCAGGTAACGTACAATGTTGACTGTTAGATCTGGGCATATATGTGAACTGTACTGCCATACATGTATGACGTCCCAGTTTCTACAGGGTTTACATTATTAGAAATGTCCGCTGAGCCGGTTGTAAATAGACGAAGACCTTAGATGTATGCAAAACATACCGGTGTTGTAATGTTTCAATGAGAAATTTATAGCAAGTACTTGATAGTGACGAGTCGCAGGATATTCGTCTGTAACTACTTGATTTTGGACTTAGGTCAGGCAGACTGCATTATCATTGAAAACACATTAGTCGTGTACAAAATACACAGATGTTTCCATTTACGCTAGTCCTATGTGTTATTCGTCTTGGGGTCGGACATGATTCGAAATCGGATCGGAACCAGTCATAAATTTGACATCGGAGCTTCTCATTTGCGGCGATCGATCGATCGATCTCCTTGGTCGATCGCCTAGCAAAATTCTGGTCGATCGGTAAATCGATCGCGCTTGATGATTTTAGACTCCAAGAGGAACCTGGAGCCAGTGGCGTAACGAAGGGTTTCAGCGCACACATGCAAGGGTTGATGACTGCGCCCCCTTTTAATTTTCTTGTTGACTTTTAATCGTTCTTGTCATAGTACTGTGTAACACTGAGAGCTAATTTTGCGCCCCTTGGCGCTGCGCCCGGGGGCGGCCGTCCCCTCTGCCCCCCGTTACGCCACTGCCTGGAGCCATACTATTATTTTATGTATCTAAATTACATTACTTGTGACAGTTCAGGCTTGGCTCGATACAACTTTGCATTGACAAGCAGAGGAGTCTTAGCGACCGTTAATAAGTGTTGTGTATACTCTAGCAGGTAATGGACAACCATATAGTATGCAGCTATACGAATATGATACACAAAATATACTGTGCACAACAGAACCCGAGGTCGATCGCGCATCTATCGCCTGCTCAATCCAGCGCGATCGATTTTCAAATCGCATTGTATTTTCAAATGAGATGCTCTGGACTACATTATTCCAAGTGTCAGCTCCGCCGGTTGTGAATAGTCGTATGCAAAACACACCGGTGTTTTAATGAGGTCCGGAAATTTATAACTAGCTGTAGGACATCCGGCTGCAAATACTTCATTTTGCACGCAATACTGGCAGCACTTTAGTCGTATGCAACATATACATACACTGTGGTGCGCGGTGGTGTAGGGGTATGTTCGGTGCCTTGCAGCCGGAGGGTTGCGGGTTCGAATCCACCTCAAGCCGCCGCGTAGGGACCCTGCATGGGCAATTCCTTCACTCGCAATTGCTCATGCGCTTCGGCGTGAAACTTCGATTCAGTGTCCGCGCTGTAGTCGGGAGCGCCTCTGAGTAGAAATCTTGAGGAGGCGCTATTACAAGTGCTCATACATACACACATACATACATACATACATACATACATACACACATACATACATAAATACATACATACAGGTGTTTCAATTAGGACCAGAGATTCGATAGTCCACGTTCCGTTCATCGTCCAAAAATATTCTGCTGAAGGCTATCTGACAACCATTGGCCTATAATAAACGGCAATCCATGAAGCATCATGCAAATTGCTTGTGAAGGTCAATTGCATGCTGACGTCTATATTATAGAAAATGAGATTTTGTAAACCTAAGTTGTGAATATGCAGACAACGTTTTTAATATACATGATTAGAATCTATTTTATGGCATCCTATGAAAGGCCTACACGCTTGTTCTTTTGTTTGCAGCTTGTAATCGTGGTTTGTTAAAACACGCATTAAAAAATATGGGTCATGAATAAAGAAAAGGGAAATATCAAGGATCATGCCATGACTGCGGATTCTTTGGCTTCGAAAGTTGAAGACACGCCACCTGAAGTTGGGTTGCAACTTGAAAGCGGACATGCAACGATGAACAAGCAGAACAGTTCTCCAGAGCACAGCGAATCCGAATCACGGTCGAACGAATCCACACAGCATCAGGAAGCCATAGAAGAAAGCGTCGTAGCAAAGGAACGTTTGGCTGACTGGGGTGAAAGTGAACACAGAACGATTGACAAGCAGAACAGTTCTCCAGAGCACAGCGAATTCGAATCACCGTTGAATACCTCGCCTCTGCAACAAAAAGTCGGAGAAGAAAACGTCGCAGCAAAGGAAAGTTTGTCTGACTGGGGCGTAGTGGTGTGCGTTTTTCTTAGTAATTTAATAGCTGCGCTTGATGCGTTTGGCTTCGGAGTTTTCTATCCGTTTCTCGTGGAACATTTCGAGGCAACGACTGCGTCTGTCGGATGGTGCTCCTCTTTTACCGGGTTCTTCCAAGCTGCTGTTGGTAAGCACATCCAAACTACCATGCAACCATATCACTTGAAGAACTAGACCAGCAGCTGATTTGTCTTTGGCGTCTGTTGTACTAAGCTTAGGTTTAATCATCGCAAAGCATTATGCGTTTGCTCCAAGCTGTATGATACTACTCTGTAGCGTATACAATGAAAAAAATGAACTCTCAGTAATTCTATTGTGATGAAACTTGAACCAAATTCTCGGCTAAATCCTGCAAAACAGATGCTAATTGTATACGAGTAAACTATAGCATAGGAGCCACGGCATCTTCTTAACCCCTTCTCGGGCATTCTTCTCTCAACTTATAATGGTCCTATTTGACCGCGCTTGGGTAGGGAGCGCCTCTGAGTACTTCCCTTGAAGAGGCGCTATACACATTCAAGTAACGAATGAAAGCAATAGTGTGAGGATGGATCTTGGATGTATGTTGTCGATTTCGATCCTGACAGTGAAACTCACAAAAGAATTCGGCTCCGGGTTGATCGATTTTGCTAAATGCCGATGAATTCTCAAACCACGTAAGGACCGATCATTGCGGAAGTCCAAAACTACTAGAAAGACCAATCTATAAAAATGACATATTAAGGCAGCCAAAAAATCGTCTTCGTCGCGGATGCAAGAACAGCTCAGTTATGGCTGATGATAATGTCCAGAATGAGAAAAAGAAAAATAAATCAGGAGTCCTTTAAAGCTTATTTCAACTGACTTCAGAATATATTCCGTCGATTAATTGATTGTTGTCGTTTCTTCTGTCTATATTTAGGTCTGTTCGCCAGTTATCCGATAAAAGCGTATGGATGTCGTTTACCCGGTGCCGTTGGTAGTCTGCTGTTTTCTGCAGGAATGTCTCTCAGCTGTTTAGCTCCGAATCTAACAACGATCTACTTCACCTACGGAGTCATTACAGGTAAACGCAAATCATATGTCGCGTTCAGTCGATTACTATAATAGATTAATCTTGGATCAAGTACGGTAATAAACTTATAATGCAGATGCAATGCAGCGCAAGCAAAATTCAAAAGAAATTCAGCTTAGCAACAAGGTTAGCGAAAGGAATGCTCATGCTTAAATCACGCGCTTCATTCATCTTAAATCGACGGAGGGTGGCTTATTCGGGGATTTAAATTTTGGGCTGGCACGGTCCGTACACTGGGACCTTAGATGCCGTGGCGCCTACTCAGAGTCGGTGAGGTACAGGACTGGCCATTCATCTTCGTTCTCGTTTGCAAAGCGACTTTCATTTAGTTAGAAAAATAAGTGAATAAGTGAATAAATGAAATCGCTAGCAATTCATACCCTCTGCTATCTCTTATTATAGGTTATCTTCCAGGACGGTAATTCTTGTTTTCATTCATTTATTGATCCGTTAATTTATTGTTCCTTTTAGGATCAGGTAACGGTTTTGCTGCGCTGTCGACAAATATTATTATCCATCAGAGATTTACTCGTAACCGGACTCTGGCCAGCGGAATCAGTTTTCTTGGATTCGGCATCGGAGGCATAATGGGACCCATCCTTGCAAATCACCTTATCCAGTCGTATGGCTGGCGTGGCGCATTTCTCATTCTTGGAGCCATTTATGCCCAACGCATTGTACTCTGCCTGTTCTTCCGCACACCAGAGAGATTAACATCACAGTCTAAGGATGCGTCTGGAACAGGTTCACGAAGAATATCTTGTAAGGTGATTCTGAAATATCTGAAAGAAACCTTTAACTTCTCCATTTTACGACACGCAAGATATTCTATTTATTCCATTGCTTACTTTATTCACATATTCTGCATGTTTGGCTACTTGCCTCACACTGTTAACAGAGCAATCCACGTTGGTCTTACCCGTGACCAAGCAGTCATCGCAGCGTCTTTAACCGGCAGTGTGTCCACAGCAATCAGGGTGCCCGTTTCCATCATCGCTAACCACCAGAAGATAAACTCGTCTCTGGTTTTCGCCACCGGAATGTTCTTTGCCTTTCTGTCGACCGTCGCAATTTTCATCAATCCAGGAATCATCGGGACAATGACGTCCACTGTATTGTTCGGAATTCATATGGGTAAGAAAATGAGACGCTTTGACGTTCATTTATAATTTATACGAGCGTGAGACTCACTCTAATTCACGTGAGTGTGAAATTCAGACCCTGTGAGATTCACGTAGATAGGATCATGACTCTTTTTAATTAATTTAAGTATGAGGGAAAGACTCTTTGAAATTTACGTAAATATAAACATAATTCTTTTAAAATTATTTTTGCATGACAATTATTATGAACTTACTGAAAGTACGCCGTACACCAGATCGCCTGAAACTTATGCTTAGCCTAACTCTTTGATGTTCTCCGCAACAATAATTATGCAGAAAGATAGGACTTGAGTCTGGCAGATGCTGCATCATGGCAATGTAGATATTTCTTTCTTTCTGAAGGTTGTGCATCTACTGTGTTTATCATCGTCGCAGTTGATCTAATGGGCGTCACCCTTCTTCCGAAAAGCTTAGCGATTCTGCAGTTCGTTGCAGGCTTTGCAAGACTGGTTTCGCCGCCCCTCATTGGTGAGTTGATGTTGACTCAGTGATATTTAATACGGTTAGTGCTAATGGTGAAATTTTATTTCTTTGCCAGACTATGATAAGAGATTCTAGAATTGATTATCGAATCTAGATTTCTAGATTCTAGCTGTTCCGTAATTGTATGTTTAAACTGCGATGTGTATTCGTATGTGCCTGTAGAATGAGCATGCATAGGTTCATCCTTTACAAACCTCTGTTAGCAGTAAGCCCATGAAAATCGTGGAACTATCAGGAACTAGTGAAAGTTAAGACAGCCATTGCAGTTCATAATTTTTATTATTGACACAGATGACGAGATTTTACGAGAAATTGATAAAGTCTGCAGATGATAAAAAAAATATCTGTAGAGCTGCAGTGGGTGATGGGGAAGAAGCGGAGATACTGCGAGAAGCTTTAAGAGGAATGTTTAAAGATGGTCAAAGAATTGGTAGGTGCTCTTTAATTTAGAAAATTGCCAAGTTTTTATTTGGAGAAGAGAAGCAAAGAGCTCTCCTATCAAATGGGGTAAAGTGTTGAAAGTCAGTGCGGAAGAATGGGACCTCGTAGTGATTATGGAAAAGAGTGCTAAACCTTCAAGGCAATTTGCTGAAGCATGAAGGGATAACTCAACCTCTGGTGTGATGAGATAGACAGCAATCAGTAAAGACAAGTATACAATACTGAGAATGTTTAAAACACTAGTTGGGCTACATTTAGAATACTGCTTCAAGGTGTGGAATCCATACCTGAAATATTACATGGAACTACTAGATATTGGAGAAAAAAGCTGCAAAAATGTCTTTTTTGTCGTGATCTATGTATTGTGTTCTGTGTGCAGGTTGGGTATTCGATGTAACTCGTGATTACAACAAAGCATTCGCCATCATTGGTTGTATGGCACTAGTATCTGCCGGTCTCATGGTTGTCTTGACATTTGTCACCAGATGCCACCGAAAATCCGTCACCAAAGACATCGAATTTCTTCCACCGGACAAAGCATTCCCAAATCAACCGACATCTGAAGGCCAAGGATAAAATTAATGATGTCCGTGCGTTTCTATTTCTTGTGTTTGCATGAATTAAATCTTGCAGATGTCTCAGTTCTGTCATTCGTAGTAGATCCTGTTGTATGTATGCTGCAGTAATGTACGACCGTCATTTTGGATTGTTTGACTGAAATGTCCAAGGATAAGAATAACCCATGTGTTCCAGTGTTTCGCATGTAATTTGACCGGTTGAACACAATCCGAAATCTTGAATTTCATGCAGTTTCCGACATCGAGCCAGATTTTCCCGGACGACATGCATATTATTCTACAGTGAGGTTTATCCAAACAGCAGCACATATTTCTTCGAGCCTCTGGTTATCAGCAAATTCAGAGGGATCAACAAACTGTACCCAATTGAAATCGTAATCGCAAACTCCAACTGTCTAAAACACTACATTGGAGCTAAGGGCAGGGCCCAGCTTATTCACGAGCGCTGCGTCGTATCAGAGGGATTGTCCAGAGAGAATCGTTAGCGTGATTTGCCCTGTAATTCGAGCCTATAAGTCGGCTTCATTCAATCTCCTACTCAATGCAATACAGATCATTTGCTCTTAATACGGCTCATATTTGATCACCGTTGACAATAATTGTCAACGGTGATCAAATATGAATTATTCATTGGATAGAGTCCAGAACGTCACCAAACGTTCGTTCTATGTTCTAAAGTACTTTTAAGAAACTCTGCCAACTAACCATGCTATGATGTAGGATATATATACACATTGAAAAAAGAAAAACATCCTCTGATGACATTGGTCTTTCACTGGACAATGTTAGACTTTCATGTGGAAGTTTCTGTAAGTACCTTGGGGGTAATCATTGATGACAACCTAAATTGGAAAGAACATATTGAGTATGTTATTACAAAAATAAAGAAATTCATTTGGATTTTCTTCAGGATAAGAACCAAGTTAAATTGTCGTATCTTAAAAGATTTATTTTTTGCATTAATTTACCCTCACCTGTAACAGTTGTATGGGGTGGAAATTTATTCCGCTGCAAACAAGTCTGCTTTATATCGCTTAAATATTTGTATTAACCGTATCCTACGTACATTGCAATGTGCCCCTCTTAGTACACCCGTTGCTGATCTATACCGAAACTATAATCTTCTTCCGATAGCAGAACTACGTAAATTTCAAGTATTATGTGTTGTCCATAAATGTGTTCATAAATTGGATGTTCCACTTATATTTCATGATTATTTCAAAATTAATGCTGATGTTCATTCCCATTATACAAGGAACAGTAATAATACCTTCATACCTAAGTTTTTTTCTACAAAAGGACTGAGAACAACTCGCTACTGTGGTGCAAAATGGTGGCATGAACTTCCAAGCCATATTAGAAATATAACTTCAATTAGAAACTTTAAACGTATGCTAAAGTTGCACTTGATTAACTCCTTGTGCCTGTAGATGTTACAGGGTATATAACATGAGTTTTGTATCATGAGACTTCAGTTCAGTGCATTATATAGTAATAGGATAGTCACAATTGTGGCTTGTTTAACGGCTTTAAAGCAATCCTAAGTTGTATGTGTTTACTTCCCAGTGGGAAAAAATGGATTATTAACAATTATTGTCATGAGACTGGTTTGTTAATTGGTAATAGTATTTTGTACTTGCTCTTTTAAACGTGTATTACGCCAGCATTATTAGGGTGACCGGCGAGATGAGTCAATGAGACTTCACTCTTAGTGACCGGCGAGATGAGTCAATGAGACTTCACTCTTAGCCCACCACTCAGTTTGTAAAATTTTGTATTGTCATTTTGCCTTATTTTGTGGTGAATAAACTACTTACTTACTTACTTACTTACTTACTTAATCACTATTGCGTTGATGTACGCTTGATGATATGATAATTATATTTGTCTATCATGCATCAAGTAGGAAGCTTCTCAACCTACATCACAAAAAGGCTACTACAGATGGCGAATGGGTACAATGTTAGAATTATTAAGACTCTGGTTATAAGTTCTTATAGTCTTATGGCGGATGTACGAAGTCGTGTGCACGAGGGCGGAGAGCGTCGGTGGCAGCATAAAGGTGGCGGAAAGAAGCGACGTAGGACGTGAGTCTCAACCCCGATGACGGTCTGGAGGCGGCGATCCTCAGCTGACGGGACTCGCTCTTCGATGGTTGCGGTTCCATTTGGTAGATAACCCAAGCGTGCAGTTCATGCAGGAAACCGCTCAAGTCTGTTTCGATCAGCTGCTGACGCTAGGCCACACCATGCTGACGTCGCGTATAGCAACCGTGAGACCATGCGTTCGGAGGACACGCAGGGCGTGCAGGGAGGCGAAGCTGGCCTCCATGATTTCGTCCACCTCAACGAATTGTATATGTAACTTAACTATGACCTATCAGGGCATAAACCAAAACTGAAGACTAAAACTTTGCCTTATTTTAAACTTAAAATTGTCTACCTTTGTCTGAAAGACCACCAGGTTCAAATAAATCCCTGTAAAAATATGTGATATCGTCTTGCCGTCGGACATGATTCGAAATCGGAGCTTTACCAATAAAAAAATGGCGAGGTAAAGTAAAAAGTTAGATATGCGCATGTGTGAACTGTATTGCCAGCCATTACATAACGTCCAGGTTTCAACGCGACTACATTATTTCAAGTGTCAGCTCATCCTTTTGTAAACAGACGGACCTTAGTCGTATGCAAAAGAGACCAGTGTTTTAATGATGTCCGGAAATTCAAAACAAGTTGTAGGACATCCGGCTGCAAGCACTAGATTTTATAGGTAGGCAAGACAGTGTGATTAATACTGACAATATTTTAGTCGTATGCAAAATACATAGGGATTAGGGCCAGAGATTCGATAGTCAACGGTCCTTTCATCGGCCACAAATATTCTACTGATGGTCAGTGTATGGATCGAAAGTCTATCGTGGCCTTGCACGATTCTGGGCCTATGTATATCAACGGCAATCATCGAGGATTCATACAATTGCTGATGGAGGTCAATTGCAAGTTGACGTCTAAATTATAGCCAAATGGATTTTGTAAGCCTACATTGTGAATGTGCAGACAACGTTTTTAATATGGATCATGAGAACGCATTTTATGGCAACTATGAAAGGTCTACACGATTGTTCATTTGTTGGTAGCTTGTAATCGTGGTTTGTTTAAGAACGTATTAAAAAATTTGAGCCATGATTAGCGAAAGCGAAAATATAAATGATCATGCCATGTCTGTGGATTCTGTTGTTTCGAGATCTGAAGACACGCCGCCTGAAGTTGGGCTGCAACTTGAAAGCGATCGTGTCACGATAGACAAGCAGAACAGTTCTCCAGAGCACAGCGAATGTGAATCAAGGTTGAACGCCTCGCCACAGCAACAGGAAGCCAGAGAAGAAAACGTCGTAGCTAAGGAAAGTTTGTCTGACTGGGGCGTAGTGGTGTGCGTTTTTCTTAGTAATTTAATAGCTACTATTGACATAAGTGGGTTCGGAGTTTTCTATCCGTATCTCGTGGAACATTTTGATGCAACGACTGCGTCTGTCGGATGGTGCTCCTCTTTTACCGGGTTCTTCCAAGCTGCTGTTGGTAAGCACATCCAAACTACCATACAACCATACCACTTGAAGAACTAGAACAGCAGCTGATTTGTCTTTGGCGTCTATTGTACTAAGCTTAGGTTTAATCATCGCAAAGCATTATGCGCTTGCGCCAAGCTGTATGATACTACTCTATAGCGTGTAGGCCTACAATGAAAAAATGAACTGTCAGTAATTCTACTGTGATGAGACTTGAACCAAATTTTCGGCTAAATCCTGCAAGACGAGTGCTAATTGTATACTAGTATACTAGTCAGAGATGGGTAACTAATCGATTATATGCTAATTTTAATTCTAATCGATTATCTGTCGTCTGTGGGGCGCGGTGGTGTAGGGGTATGTTCGGTGCCTTGCAGCCGGAGGGTTGCGAGTTCGAATCCACCTCAAGAGGGTATGTTTGGTGCCTTGCAGCCGGAGGGTTGCGGGTTCGAATCTACCTCAAGCTGCCGCGTAGGGACCCTGGGCAAGTCCTTCACTCGCAATTGCTCATGCGCTTCGGCGTGAAACTCCGATTCAGTGTCCGCGCTGTAGTTGGGAGCGCCTCTGAGTAGAAATCTTGAAGGGGCGCTATATAAATATCTGAAATGAATGAATGAATGAATTATGCTAATTCTAATTCTAATTGATTAGCAATCTTCAGCTAATTCTAATCGAAAATCGATTAGCTGATCTAGTAGCAGTTTGAAAATTAAGCTGAGAACGCGTTCATTAAGAATGAGTTTAGTAATATTGAGTTTTAAGAATATATTTACTTACTTATTTATCTGAAGGCTGTTACAAACTTTCAATTATCTGGTCATGGTTATGTCCATTCTGCTCATGCAACACTGAAAAATTTGCTCTTCTGCATGTTCGTCATCTACAGCATCACTGTGTTCCTGCAACCTCAACTGCCATGGAACGCATATTTAGTTCTGCTGGTTATATCGTAAACGCTAGGCGCAGTAGGCTAAGTATTGCACTAATTCAAGACAATGGTAATTGTAAAATGCAATAGTGAGCTTATGCAGTAGCAATGTCAATAACTGCAGCATGTTGTGACCGATGTGGTGTTACTTGTTGGTTTGTGGACTTTTGTCACATGTATAGCAGTTGTGCAACTTTAGGTATTGTAATAGGCTACCGCTTTAGGTATTGTAATAGGCTACAGCAACCTGTTTGCTGTAACTTGCTGTTCTTTGATTAAAATTTGACAAATTCATGAAGCAAATTTATCTGTATTGTATCGAGCGTTCAAAATCTAATTCTAATTGCTAATCGATTAGCTGCTGCTAATTCTAATTCTAATCGATTAGCTAGAAGATTTTGTTAATTCTAATTCTATTCGATTAGCAAATTTCATTAGCTAATTCTAAATTCTAATCGATTAGCAATTCTAGCTAATCGTACCCATCTCTGACAGCTACAAGAGCGACCCACAAGCAACTAACATGAGGGATTAGCCTATCATCTGTGATACTAGTATGCATAGGCGCCACGGCATCTATTTAACCCCTTCTCAGGAATTCCTCTCTCAACTTATAATGGTCCTATTTGACCGCGCTGGGGTTGGAAGCGCCTCTGAGTACTTACTCAGAAGAGGCGCTATAAACATTCAAGTAACGAATGAATGAATGAAAGGAATAGTGTGAGGATGGATCTTGGATGTATGTTGTCGATTTCGATCCTGACAGTGAAACTCACAAAAGAAGTCGGGTCCGGGTTGATCGATTCTGCTAAATGCCGATGAATTCTCCCACCACGTAAAGACCGATCGTAGTGAAAGTCCGAAAATAGGCCTACTAGAAAGATCAATCTATAAAAATGACACTGTAGGCAAACAAACGATGGTTGCAGACGTAAGAAGAGCTCAGTTATGGCTGATGATAATGTCCAGAAACAGAGAAAGAAAGTGGTTCAAGAGTTCTTTTAAGCTCATTTCAACTGACTGTAGAATATATTCCGCCGATTTATTGATTTTTGTCGATTCTTTTGTCTCTCTGTAGGTCTGTTCGCCAGTTATCCTATAAAGACATACGGATGTCGTTTGCCCGGTGTCATTGGTTCTCTATTGTGTTCGATAGGAATTTCTTTAAGCTACTTAGCGCCGAATCTAACAACGATCTACTTCACCTACGGCGTAATTGCAGGTAAACACAATCATATGCTGCGTTCATTCGATTACTGTAGATTAATCGGCGATTAGGTAATATAGAATATATGCAATGCAATGCAAGCAAAATACAAATGAAATTCAACCTAGCAACAAGGTAAGAAAAGGAATGCTCATGCCTATATCACACGCTTCATTCGTCTTAAATCTTTAGTGATCAAGACTAATCAGTTTAGGAGGATGCACCGTATAGATGAAGGTATTGACGTTCCGGAAGGTGGCTTATTTCAGGGATTTATATTTCGGGCTGGCACGGTCCGTACACTGGGACCTTAGATGCCGTGGCGCATTGTCGTTCTCGTATGCCAAGTGACTATCATGAAGTTAGAAGGCTAAGTGAAATCGCAAGTAATTCATACCCATTGATATCTCTTATTATAGGTTAACTTCCAGGACGGTTCGCCTGCTTTTCATTCATTTATTGATTCGTTAAGTTATTGTTCCTTTGAGGATCAGGTAACGGTTTTGCTGCGCTGTCGACAAATATTATTATCCATCAGAGGTTTACTCGTAACCGGACCCTGGCCAGCGGAATCGGTTCTCTTGGCATCAGCTGCGGGGCCATAGTGGGTGCCATCGTTACAAATCACCTTATCCAGTCGTACGGGTGGCGAGGTGCCTTCCTTATTCTTGGAGCCATTCAAGCTCAACGCATTTTACTCTGCATGTTCTTCCGCACACCAGAGAGATTGACCTCACAGTCAAAGGATGCGTCCGGAACCAGTTCACGAAGAATATCTTGTAAGGTGATTCTGAAATATCTGAAAGAAACCTTTAACTTCTCCATTTTACGACACGCAAGATATTCTATTTATTCCATTGCATACTTTCTTCACATATTCTGCATGTTTGGCTACTTGCCTCACACTGTGAACAGAGCAATCCACGTCGGTCTTACCCGTGACCAGGGAGTGATCGCAGCGGCATTAATCGGCAGTGTGTCAACGGCAATCAAGGTGCCCGTTTCCATCATCGCTAACCATCCAAAGGTAAACTCGTCTCTGGTTTTCTCCACCGGAATGTTCTTTGCCTTTCTGTCGACCGTCGCAGTATTCATCAATCCAGGAATCATTGGGACAATGACGTCCACTGTTTTGTTCGGAATTCATATGGGTAAGAATATGAGACGCTTTTAAATGCATTTATAAATACGAGCATAAGCCCCACTCAAATTCACGTGAGTGTGAAATTCAGACCCTGTGAGATTCATGTAGAATTGTAGATAGGATCATGACTCTTTTTAATTAATTTGCGTATGAACGCAAGTCTCTTCGTAATTAAATTTTATGTAAATAGAAACAGAATTCTTTTAAAATTATTTTGCATAAAATATCATTCTGAACTTACTGAAAGTACGCCGAATACCAGGTCGCGTGAAACTTATGCTTAGCTTTGGATCTGTTCTGTTCTCCTCAACAATATGCAGAAACAATAGACCTGATAATTGGCAGATGCTGCATCATGGAAATGAAGATATTTCTTTTTTTGTGAAGGTTGTTCAGCTACTGTGTTTACCATCGTCGCAGTTGACCTAATGGGCGTGGCCCTTCTTCCGAGAAGCTTAGCAATTCTGCAGTTCATTGCAGGCTTTGCAAGACTCGTTTCACCGCCCCTCATTGGTGAGTGGAAGTTGACTCAGTGATGTTGTATGCGGTTGGTGTTAATGATGCAATTGTTTAAATTAGCCAGGTTATGAAAGACTCTGGAATTTCAAGAAATAGTTTGTGACTGACTGCATTCAAGGCCGTAGCCAGGATTTTGTTTCGGGGGGTGTTTACTCGTTCTTGAACAAGCTGACAAGCAACCAAGTCAACCATCTATAAGGGTTTTGGAGGAGCGTTGTGAGCTCTCAAAGCACTGCAGAGCTGAATCATCTAAGTTCACGTGAGTGCTCCTAGTGCTTACACCGTATATGTTAGTAAATGCAATATTTATATTATACATTATTTAATTTCGGGGTGTTTAAACACCCTAAACACCCCCCTAAATACGGCCTTGACTGCATTGAATGCTAGGCCTATTTGCTTCATCTTCATCGAATCACATATGATAGGTGTCAAGTGCGGAAGAAGGGGATTTGGAATTGATTATGTAAATGAGTGCTAGATCTTCAAGGCTATTTGGTGACGCATCAAAGAGGGCTAACTCAGCACTAGTTATGATGAGAAGGACAACAGTCGGTAGAGACTGGTTAGGCTAAATTTAGAATTCTGCATCAAGGTTTGGAATCCACACCTGAAACAGTGTATTGAACCCCTAGATAATGTGCAAAGAAATGCCAAAAAAATGTTTTTTGTCTTGGTCTATGTATTGTGTTCTGTGTGTAGGTTGGGCTTTCGATATGACTCGTGATTACAGCAAAGCGTTTGCCATCGTCGGTTGCATGGCATTAGTGTCTGCCAGCCTCATGGTTGTCTTGACTTTTGTCACCAGATGTCACCAGAAGTCCGTCTCGAAAGACAATGAAATTCCTCGCTCAGAGAAAGCATCGCCAAATCAACCGACATATGAAAAGACAGCATGAATGATGTCTGTGTGTTTCTATTCTTTATGTTTGCACGAATTCATGTACGTAGATATCCGCGTGCAGGCATTCGTATTAGATCGTGTTTCTCAAGTATGCCGTGGGTTTTGTGCAGCAATATACGACCGTCATTTTGATTGATATGACTGATACATCCAAAGATGAGAATAAATTATGTATTCCAGCGTTTCACATGATTGTAAACAGGGCCGGATTAAGACTTTCGGGGGCCCTAAGCCAAGGGCCGGGTTAAGACATCCGGGGGCCCTAACCGGAAAGCCATGCAAATTTTTCATCATCATCATCATCATCATCATCATCATCATCATCATCATCATCATCATCATCATCATCATCATCATCATCATCATCACCATCATCATAATCATCATCATCATCATCATCATCATCATCATAATCATCATCATCATCATCATCATCATCATCATCATTTATTCGTTCACTGTAATTCAAAAGCAAGGATGACACACCGCACCCAAGCTCACAGTTCCTGAAAGTGGAGTAGGGCCTACGGGGTACCACTCGCATACCTCTGGAAATTACGCCAATGCTCCTAACCTACCCTACTCTCTACTCTACCTATCCTTGAGGCGTGGAGATGGTTGACTGGTTACACATTGGTACGAAGATCAGAAGGACGCTGGTTCGATACCCGATAAGGTTAACTCAGCCTTCCATTCGCTAAGAGTGGCGTTGTTAGAATGAGCCGTAGGACAGATGGGCGCCCTGCAGGCTGTCATACAGTTAAATTCCACTCCTGTTAAACCTGCTATCATCTGCTACTGCTATGTCATGTATAATCTTACTGCGTACTTGTCAGTTTGAATTAATAAAGAAGAACATTATTATTTTTCTGAATGACAGGTTTCCCGACCTTCAAAAAGCCTACTGGCGAGGTGGACAGATTGATTGGTAACCTCGCACAAATGTCGGAAGAGCGGAGAGTTAGGCTAAACCTGCTTGGAACTGCATCGTTCCTTGCGACAGAGATCACCTTCTGATAGACTCAACTTCCTGATCGCTACGTGGCGCCAGTGCGCTTGATCTATCCTTTGGCAATCGCTCATTTTGCGCCATTTATTTCATAGTGCCCCGAATAGTTTATTCACATTAGCCGAATAGTTTTTTAAACCGAATACGAATAGTGAAAGAGCTACATAAATTATATATCTATATCTATTCTGGGACAGTTCCTGTTGCTGTATATATTATGTTATATTTATCTATCTATTGTGTAGGCCTACATAATATATTATATATATATTATTATATCATTATGCAGAACAGGAATTAAAGTGCTATTCCCGCTCCCAAGACGTCACTGATAACATAGATCTACACTATGCCCATAGGCTACTGTCACAAAGCCTAGCTTTACTCTAAAAATCATCGGCTATCGACGATAAATATCAGCTATCGACTATAAATATCAGCTATCGACTATAAATATCAGCTATCGACTATAAATATCAGCTATCGACTATAAATATCAGCTATCGACTATAAATATCAGCAATCGACTATAAGTATCAGCTATCGACAATAAATATCAGCTATCGACTATAAATCATCGGCTATCGACTATAAATATCAGCTATCGACTATAAATCATCGGCTATCGACTATAAATATCAGCTACCGACTATAAATATCAGCTATCGACTATAAATATCAACTATCGACTATAAATATCAGCTATCGACTATAAATATCAGCAATCGACTATAAGTATCAGCTATCGACAATAAATATCAGCTATCGACTATAAATCATCGGCTATCGACTATAAATATCAGCTATCGACTATAAATCATCGGCTATCTACTATAAATATCAGCTATCGACTATAAATATCAGCTACCGACTATAAATATCAACTATCGACTATAAATCATCGGCTATCGACTATAAATCATCGGCTATCGACTATAAATATCAGCTATCGACTATAAAAGCTATCGACTATAAATATCGCAAGGATTTCAGGTTTGGGGGCTAAAGCTAAAGAAACCTTCCCTTTTGTCCCCTCCTCGCAGTGATTTGCAGTGATTTCCCACTTTTTGGAAGGGGGCTGAGCCGCAGTTTGGGGGGGGGACGCTAAATATCCCTAGCCTCTGGCGCCGCCACTGACTATAAATCATCAACTATCGACTATAAATATCAGCTATCGACTATAAATATCAGCTATCGACTATAAATATCAGCTATCGACTATAAATATCAGCTATCGACTATAAATATCAGCTATCTACTATAAATCATCGGCTATCGACTATAAATCATCGGTTATCGATTATAAATCATCGGCTATCGACTATAAATCATCGGCTATCGACTATAAATATCAGCTATCTACTATAAATCATCGGCTATCGACTATAAATCATCGGTTATCGATTATAAATCATCAGCTATCGACTATAAATCATCGGTTATCGTTTATAAATATCAGCTATCGACTATAAATCATCGGCTATCGACTATAAATCATCGGGTATCGACTATAAATCTTTGGCTATCGACTATAAATAGGTCTGAGTCTGGACGAAAATCAGGAATTCACGGAATTCACGGAATCATTTATAAAATGTAACTATAGAATAGTTGGTCTAATGGGGGACTCTGTGAGCAGTTCCTTTAAGCGGCGATAGGCGTCGCCAGTATGTGATGTGGTCAAACTTTAGACAACTTTAGCGTAAATAAACCATAGACATCATATATTAAATGTAAGATGTCTATGAAATAAACCTACCGCACAACAGAGCACACATTTTACCTAGAGTAGCCAAACTATATCCCATCCTGGCGCCACCTATAGCAGCCATTTTACAGAGTCCCCATTATTCTCCTGTTCCCATTGGTTGACTACAAGATACACCGTGTAGGCCTAAGTGATAGTATTGTGATCAGAGGTATGACGATTGTGTCGTGTGTTACGGTGTTTTTTTTTCCATTTGCTTAACTACATTGGAAAGTGAAGTTTGTCGATTAGCTGAAGTCATGTCTATCATTTGTTGTTGTAGCTGCAGCTCTTCCTCTGCATTTATAACAGTCACTCAGCCTGTCACTGACTTATTAAGTTATTTACGACGCTCCTCCGGACCTCTTAGTCGTGGCAGACTTTGTCCCAGTAGTCCAAAATCCAAATCCGTTTAAATATGCATTGGTATATTTTGCGTCCGCGTGGCGGCGCCAGTGGCTTCTCCCTTCGGTTTTCTTTATCCAACCGTCATCATCCAGTCCAGCGATAACTTCCTCTCTGTCTTTTGCCCTGCATTCCTCTCTATGATAGTTCTCAGAAGGGAATTTCCACTCCTCTCAGTATGTGACGCATCCACCACCTGTCTCCCTCTTATTGTTGCCACTTGCCACCAGAGGTCTTCCGTTTCCCACCTTTATTGTAGGCCTACCTCTTCGTTTGTTTTATACACTCCATTCAACTAACATTTTCCATCATCCGACTAGGCTACTGTAAATGTGCGCTGCAGAAACGCGAAGATCGTGATTTTGGGCCTACGCCTACGATAGGCTATGATCAGGTTTGTAGGCTACAATTATTGTTCTGCGATATAGGCTAAACGCCTTGACATACGCGTCTGAGACACACAAAAATGCTATGCTTAATTTAACTATATTAAATTCACGAATAATAAAATTAGCTTTATTGTCATTTAATTGAATATTTACCGTGACATAAACGAATATATGATGATATGATGGTGACACTAAACCAATTCCTGGTCGTATCAAGTCCAGCGCTAAATGAAAAGCAGCTCCACCTGGCTCCACCTGGCGAATCGATGATAAGCTTACCTTCGTTAAAACGCGGTCGTAGCTCAAGTAGGTCGAAATGCAAAGCGCGGATGGAGAGATTGTTTACGTTCTATTTACGGTAAAATATTCTTAATTTAAGACTACAGTTTAAGCAGTTTTTCGTTTTGTTAAATCGCGTACGTGATTGTCAGCAGGAAAAGCTGTCAGGATCTGATTTGGGGGTTTGTAATTTGCACGCTTGCGTTTGGAGATTTGCGCGCGTGTTTACTTCTGATGCGTACAATGTTTACGAGCTTAAACCGCTAGATGGAAGTACCGCGAACTGCTAGCCAATTAATTGTAATTATTACCTCGTAATTACTATTAATTTTTCGCCTTTGAAGGGATGCGTTGTCGGAATGAATTTATAGCCGCGTGGTCTTTCCCGGGCACTTTCGCCTGAATGGCTTTGAGAGTAAGACAGGTGTCCTGGATGAGCCAGTGGGGTTTTCTCAACAGGGAGGGGCAATGGACTGAAGCGGTTTGCCGCTGCTACAGGGAGTGGCTGCCCCAGATGCTAACGCCTGGATGGATATACGGCTCACACGGACTGCAGGCTGGCTTCGGGTAGTCCCTGCGCCCTGGCCTGTTCAAATATTCTCAGTTTGTACGCTTGTTTTGTAGTGGACTGACTTCGCACATGGTGAGTTCGGTGGATCAGCCACCGCGGCCGTAGAGGTCCTATGGATTGCCGCTTCGGAGAGCTGCCGCTAAACCGAGCCGGAGTAGGTGGAGGAGGTGGTGGTTGGGGAGTTGTCTGCCACCTGGGTTGGGATTAACCTGGGTTCGGATGGTGGGCTGTACACACCATGTTGGAGAGACCTACCGTGTCAAGCTGGTTGATCGGATTTACGGTTATTCTACTGCTGTGCCTTGGATACGCCACTGCTCAAGAAAACGATAGTAAGTGATTATTTCATTGGTTTAGTTTGAAATGTCTGTCAAAATTGATTGACCAATTAACTCATTGACTGGCTTACTGATTGGCTTGCTTAATTTCTGGCTGGCCGACTGACTGACTGACTGACTGACTGACCTAAATGTGTCATTTTTGTTGACAGGATAATTGAATGGCTTACAGGCTGACTGACAGTTCCTTTTATATAGCTCAGTAGGGCTTCATGAATGGTATGTACAGCATGAATGTTGACATAAATACATTGCATTTTCTGAACGGGTACTATTCCCTATAGATAAGATAGTCTTCAACCAACCAGAGTTATTGTCAACATGGATCAATTGAACTTATTTGTTGCCCTTAACAGATGGATGAGTTAGTTGGTTATTGTAACTGAAATCCTTTGTGACCTATTCTGTTGCCCGCGGCGCCCCATGTCACCCGCCAGGGAGCTCATGGTCAAGCGTGACGCGAGAAAGAAGATCTGTCTGGCACCCTATAATTTTGAACTTTCTCATCATGGGTGCTAGATTGTGATTGGCAGTTCAATGAAATTCCCATCTGGAATTTCCAGAATGTGGAGTGAAGCCCTGAAGAGATGGCACTATAGTCAGAAGTGGGCCTGGAATTCCACTTCAGGTGGCTTTCCATGAATACCATCAACATTACATCATTACTGTGGTATGAGTCAATTCTATTTTCCACAATGCCACAGGCAGGTCGTGCCGCCCACTTTCAACCTGTTACCTGGAGGACGTGATAAAGAACATTCCCAGTTGTAAGCAATGCCTCATTTGGCTCAAAGCAGAGCTGTAATATTATCAGCAGAATTTGTTTCCGTGAATCACTATTTTCCTACTAATCTGTCGCTGTTTATATGACATAGCATGTGTGAGTGTGTACGACATTTGTCACTGGAAAGCCTGCTTCATTTGGCACATGGCAGAGCAGTGTGTACTGTAAACTTGTAACACAAACAATGATTACAGGACTGGTAATGTAAATCATTCAAATGTAATCACAATGTTATAGCACCAGTTCAAAGGAACTTTTTTGCATATTTGATGAACACTGTGTTCTGAATTGCTACAGTAATTGAGAACCAAGCAATTGAATGTAAATTAATGAAGTATTAAATAATAGATAATTGGGTAACAGGTAACAGAGGAATGGAGTGATAGGTTATATGGGTTTATGTAATAGCTCTAGTCAATACTAAAATTGGTTCTAGAGGAATACTGTTAGGGTATTAGGGTATGTAATAGGTATTAGAGAAACTTTGTAGTAGATAATAGAATGATAGGTAATAGGAAATGCTTTGCTGCAATTTGTTAAAACAGAGTTATAGAGATTTTGCTGGGTTTCTGTTCTCTGACCAAATTCTCCAGTTGGGGTTAATGAGTTCAACGGAGGTCAATAGAGATGGTCATTGGTCATCATAGGGCTCCTGTCTTTTGATGTGTCATGCCCCTGGGGGAACTGGGCAATGGATCCCTTCGGCCAATGTCCAAATGCCGCCACGACATTATAATTAATTTCCAGGCGTTTAATTAATTTCGGCGTGCCATAGCTTATTATAGCAGCAGCGCCCATAAGCTATTATGACTGGAGGCGTTAGCAAAAGTCCTTCTGTTTACTCAGTCATTAGCTTTAGTTTGATTTGGTGTTGGTTGCCTTTGGTTCTTTGGTAATGTCTGGAAACGGCAACCACCACAAATGCAACCACCATAATATGCAACCACCACAAAATGCAACCACCACAAAGTGCTACAACCACAAAATGCAACCACCACAAAGTGCAACCAACACAGAGTGCTACAGCCACAAAGTGCAACCACCATAAAATGCAACCACCACAAATTTCAATCACTACAAACTACAACACTACAATGTGCAAACACCATGAGCCCAACGGTTTCAAAGTTCATAGTAAAGCAAACCTTAAATATGCAAGGTCATAGGCCGGAATGTGTGGCACATTTCCGTCTACCGCCCCACTCCATCTTTTCTTTATTTCCTTTGCCACCCCACACAATACACTGATTTTGTGGCACCCCAACTTGACCTCTAAACCCTGCAAGCCAGAGCTGAAGTCCATAGAATCATGAGAAGGGTGCCTGTCAAGGCCTTTCCCTCCCGGTCAGCAATTGCCCCAAATGGCTTCAGTTGTCACTGGAAAGCCTGCTTCATTAGGCCCATGGCAGAGCAGTGTGTACTGTAAACTTGTAACATAAACAATGATTACAGGACTGGTAATGTAATGAAATCATTCAAATGTAATCACAATGTTATAGCACCAGTTCAAAGGAACTTTTTTGCATATTTGATGAACACTGTGTTCTGAATTGCTACAGTAATTGAGAACCAAGCAATTGAATGTAAATTAATGAAGTATTAAATAATAGATAATTGGGTAACAGGTAACAGAGGAATGGAGTGATAGGTTATATGGGTTTATGTAATAGAGTCAATAGTAAAATTGGTTCTAGAGGAATACTGTTAGGGTATTAGGGTATGTAATAGGTATTAGAGAAACTTTGTAATAGATAATAGAATGATAGGTAATAGGAAATGCTTTGCTGCAGTTTGTTAAAACAGAGTTATAGAGATTTTGCTGGGTTTCTGTGCTCTGACCAAATTCTCCAGTTGGGGTTAATGAGTTCACGGAGGTCAATAGAGATGGTCATTGGTCATCATAGGTCTCCTGTCTTTTGATGTGTCATGCCCCTGGGGGGAACTGGGCAATTGATCCCCTCGGCCAATGTCCAAATGCCGCCACGACATTATAATTAATTTCCAGGCGTTTAATTAATTTCCGCGTGCCATAGTTGATCGGTCGCTTATTATAGCAGCAGCGCCCATAAGCTATTATGACTGGAGGCGTTAGCAAAAGTCTTTCTGTTTACTCAGTCATTAGCTTTAGTTTGATTTGGTGTTGGTTGCCTTTGGTTCTTTGGTAATGTCTGAAAACGGCAACCACCACAAAGTGCAACCACAATATGCAACCACCACACAGTGCAACCACCACAAAATGCAACCACCACAAAATGCAACCACCACAAAGTGCAACCAACACAGAGTGCTACCACCACAAAATGCAACCACCACAAAATGCAACCACCACAAAGTGCAACCACCACAAAGTGCAACCACCACAGAGTGCAACCGCCACAAAGTGCTACCACCATAAAATGCAACCACCATAAAATGCAACCACCACAAATTTCAACCACCGCAAACTACAACACTACCATGTGCAAACACCATGAGCCCAACGGTTTCAAAGTTCATAGTAAAGCAACCCTTAAATATGCAAGGTCATAGGCTGGAATGTATGGCACATTTCCGTCTACCGACCCACTCCATCTTTTCTTTATTTCCTTTGCCACCCCACACAATACACTGATTTTGTGGCACCCCAACTTGACCTCTAAACCCTGCAAGCCAGAGCCAGAATCATGAGAAGGGTGCCTGTCAAGGCCTTTCCCTCCCGGTCAGCAATTGCCCCAAATGGCTTCAGTAATCTGCAGTAATTATCGGTGATTACTGGGGTCAAATTCACTCCTGCCAAACGATAACTTACCCCTTGCGGGGGGAGGTTTAGGGGTAATTTCAGTGGTTAAATCTAAACCTGCAATTTCTTATCCAATTTAAATCTGCCATCCGGACTTGCTGGCTACATGGACAGACCGAGAGACCCATAGGCTGGCTGGCTGAGTGGCAAGGGGCAAGGAGACTGACAGAGAGACAGACAGATACCTACAGACATACCTTCTGACATACATACTGGTATAAATACTATTGACGTACATATTGACATGCATTGAACAATATTGTGTTACATAAACCAATAGGCCAGTTCAGTTTCAAAGTATCATCTTTATCATCATCATTGGTTCCTGATGCCAGCCATTTGGCGGCGATGGGTACGAATAAATGATCTCCAGTCATTTATCAAATCCATTGCTTCCCTTTGTGTCAGTCCAAGTGATGTTATGTCCTCATTTATGTTATCTTGTTCTGCCTTTGTTTCCGTTTCCTTCGTATATCTTGAGTGTAGTATTGCATTGTGTGGAATTCTCTCAACTGGCATTCCTCTCTACATGTCCAAACCATCCGAGTCTTCGGTGAACCACTAGCAGAGTTGTTTGGATACCTAACGACTGTCTTATGTCATTGTTTTTATGTTCTGTAATTTTAATATCACTGCACTCTCTGAAGCCATCTCATTTCTGCTGCAATCATTCATTTCTCATCTTTCTTTCTCAATGTTGTTCAACATTCCGGCCCATATAGCAAAATTGGTTGTATCATCATCCCATATATTTCTGTCTTGTTTTTCTTTGTTAATTCTCTGCATTCCATATCCTGTTAATTTTTCCAAATTCTTGTGAAGTGCGTGTGTCCAATTGTTGTTTGTATGTCCTTTTTGTTTCTGCCATCTGCTATTATTAGCCTCCTGGATAAACGGATTGTTCTATTTGCTCAAGAGCTTCTCCTTGAATTGTGATAGTTATTGGTGTCTCTTTGGACTTTTCAATCACCATTATTTGGTTTTCTCTGCATTGATCATTAGTCTGAATCTTCTACTGGTTTCGTCAATCTGTGTTGTGATATCCTGTAGCTCTGGTCCTCATGTAGGGAGGAGGCCAATGTCGTCAGCAAATAGGAGATTATTCACCAGCCAGCCATTTTATTTGATTCATGCCTTGATGTTGATAAGGCTGAGTGACATTACTGCTTCTAATATACATCCTTGTTGTACCCCGCTCTGATTGTGTGAAAGTATTCTGTGATCTTTTTCTGCTTTTATGGCACATTGATTTTCTATATATCTCTTGTACAAGTTTGATCATTTTGCTCTGATATTCCTGTACGGTGTACCTTGCATCACTCTCCACATTCAATCATGCCATATTCTGTCGAATGCTTGTTTGAAATCTATGAATTTGACGAAGACTTTCTGGTTTGTTCCATACTTTTTTCAAGTATCTGTATCACTGTGAATAGTTGATAAATTCTGCTCTTTCCTAGCCTGTTTCCAGCTTTTGCTTGTCCAAGTCCTGCCTCCACTTATTGCTTCATTCTGTTTTGTCTCATTTCGGTTAACAACTTTCCTGGAATGCTCTGTAGGCTAAATGTCTCCGTAATTTTTACAGTCTTGCGGAGCTCGTTTTGTTTTGTATATAGGGACGATTTTTCCCAGACTTGTTGAATCTTTGTAAGAAGGGTATACGCATACTGCTTAGCATAGCCTCTGTTTAGCATCAGTGAATGAATTGCGCTATATAATTTATCTTCATTTACGTTGTGTTGCATTCGTTTACGTCGGGTGCCTACTGGTCAGATGAATCTCTGGGTTGCACCCAGTGTCCAGATGCGGCGTCGGGGGGAGGGGCGTAGAGGAGGAGAGTTGGGGGGGGGTAGAGGCTTGGTGCCAGACCGCTGTCCTGATAAAACACAGATGTGGTAAACCGCATAACATATGATCCATTCCCCCCACTCCCTCCCCTCGCCCCTTCCTTTGCCTCCGTTCACCTAACCATTCCCCACCCAACGGATGTAATTGGGCGGCTATTAATATCCTTCCCGGTTGCAAATTTTATTCTGTTCCCTTGGTTGGGAAGAATAAGGAGAACATTTCGAATGGGTACCCGGTAACCTATGGCCCAACACCCTCCTGTCATGGTCCATACTCTGCCTGCTTCTCTCCCTACCTCCCCTCCTCTCCGCTCCATCCGTGCGTCCTTCTATCCCACCCTCCTTCAATACATCCATCCATCCATCCTTCATCCATCCATATAGATATGCATATATATATATATATATATATATATATATATATATCTATATATATGTGTATATATATATATGTATATATACATACACACATTCATCTTCCCCTTGATGCCCCTCCGGCTCCGCCTCTATCCCAGTCTCTGTCTCCCTGTCTCTGCCTCCGTGTCTCAGACTTCTGCATGCCTTTCTCCCGTACAAGGGACTGGGCTGTTCACAAGACTCTGCAAATCTACCGTGTGTCAGTTGGGGTTATGGCGTATATTCATCGTATTTGCCCCATGTAGCAGGAACAGGTGGTTTTGTAATTGCCTCATGTGCAATGTGTTTATCTACCACCAACAGGCAGATACACAGACAGACACATACAGACACATAGACAGACAGACAGAGACACGCAAGCGGATAGATAGAAACACAGTGAGAAAGACAGAAGGACGTACACGCATAGGCGGGATATAGTTTCTTTTAGGATGTGAGACCATTTCCCTGTAAATATTGCTCATGCAATGTTTTCAGTCTTCAGGATTTTCCGATGACCAATTTCTGACGTCAAGTTTTTTACTCATTTTCAATTTCTGACGAACTTCTTTTAACACGGACAAATATTTACTGAGTTTTGCTAAGTTTTTCTGTCTTGGTTTCTCGGATGTTTTTACCTGAGGACCAGTTAGTTAATTTTCCAGTTTTAGCATAGCATTTTCCCCTTAATATGGGAAGCAATTTGGGAGAACTCTGGTTTCCGTGACTTATCTGTAGACCAAGACTACGTTGGATAGACAACATAAATCAGAACGTAGCATCACTTGGACTAACACTGAGGGAGATCATTTATTCGTACCCATCGCCGCCAAATGGCTGGCATCATTAACTGATGATGGTCAGTTTTCTATGTGACTGCTACAATGGATTAAGTTTGTCTTGCTATGATTTCACTTGAAGCGCTATACAAGTTATTAGATTAGATTAGATTATATATGATTAGTGTGCCCATGCACCCAACATAGCATAAGGGGAATGGCTGTATTGCCTCCCTGTTATGATTAGGACGATGTTGTTTGGGTCTTGTTTTGGTTTTTCTAGCTGGGTGGCTCAACTGATAGCATTGGTCCTTTGCTTTGGTAAGTGTATAGACAGCTGTTGTCCTCTTTCTAAAGGACGGTATTTTGGGAAGGTATGCTTCGGCCTTTTTCCAACGATCGGTCTGTGTGTGTGTGTGTGTGTGTGTGTGTGTGTCTGTCTCTGTCTGTCTGTCCTTTAGAAAGAGGACAAAGCAAAGGACCAATCTGTCTATCTACTCGGAGAGAGGATAGAGGTCTTGTTTTGGTTTTTCTAGCTGGGTGGCTCAACTGACAAAATTGGTCCTTTGCTTTGGTAAGTGTATGGACAGACTGAGAGTCCTCTTTCTAAAGGACGGAGAGAGAGGGAAGGTATGCTTTGAGAGAGAGAGAGAGAGAGAGAGTTCGGTCTGAGAGAGAGAGTCAAGAGGATAGAAGAGGCAGGGGAAGAGAGAGAATCCCGATGATTAGATCAGCAGTAGAAGAGAAAGACAAAGAGAAAGAAGAACAGGAGAGGGAGGGAGGAGAGAGTTAGAGAGAGAGAGAGTGAGAGAGAGAGAGAGAGAGACAGAGACAGAGAAACGACCAGTGAGCAGAGAGCAGTGAGCAGTGAGGCAGAGCAAGTGAGAGTCAGCAAGTTCTATCTGGGTCGTTCGAGTGCAGAGGGGGCTGTGGAGGAAGAGGAGGAGGAGGAGGAAGAAGAAGGAGAGCCGGGTGAATGTATCCTCTGCCATTTTCCCTGCGGGGCGTTTAGGGCGCTGAGGAGAACGAGGGGAGGGTAGAAGTCGAGTGTGGGATCTTCAATTCCCAGTATTTAATCAATCTGTCAGACGCCAGTGGGTACCTTTCGAAAAATGGAACGATCTCCCGCGCCTAAAGTCTCTCTGTGCCAGGGTACCTGTCCGTCTGCCTGCCTTCCCGTCTGTGTCTCTGTGTCGCTCTGCCTTTCTGTATCTGACAGTCCATGTCTCTTTATTTCTGTCTATATATCTGTCTGTATATCAGTGTGTTTGTTTTATCTGTGTCTGCTTGTATCTGTGTATGGATGTGTCTGGTTGTATGTCTGCCTGCCAGTCTGTTTGGAGGTGACGTGAGTGTCGAAGTGTGAACTGAGTCAGGTGCTGGGATTTGGACGTTGGTGACGGATGGTTGAACACTAATGCTATTGTCTCTTTGGGCAGATAGGAGCGACGGCATTTAACCCTGAATTTAACCCTAACCCTGAAATAACGACTAAATGATTTCCAATAATTTTGGTATGGCTTAAATTAATTGAATTAATTACATCAGTGATATATTAATTTATTTGCTGATTACAATTAAACTGCCAGCAGCATTTCCGTTAGTAATTCTATTTAGAGCAGTCTTGGCAGCTACTAGCATTTTAACTAGCAGTCTGAGCTAGCTGCTTCAGTGCGCAGTTTGAGCGAGTGTGCAAGTAATCCAGTTAAGCTATAGGAACTCTGAGAACTTCCGTAGGTGTGATGTGACTCGGTTGGGTCTTCGAAGTTAAACAGAAACTTGGACGGATGTACAGGAGTTTCCACTCCGTTCCTCAATCACCAAAACAACCCCCTCTCCTACCTCTCGACCTTTCCACCTCCCTCGCTCTCATCCGCCTGTCCTTCCTTCCGTTCTCTCTTTCGTCAGTCTCCGTGTCTCTGTCCCTCCGCCCCTCCATCCCTTCGCCCCGTTCTTCCTCCGTCTGTCTATCACTCCATACACTAACCTGTACATCCGTCCGTCTGTCCCTGCCTCTCTTCTTTGCTCCCTCTCTTCATCCCTCCCTCTTACCTAAATTCCTCCATCCCTCCTTCCCTCCATCCCTCCCTCCCTTCCTATTTCCCTCCATTCCACCTCCATCAATCTCTCCCTTCCTTCCTCCATCAATCTCTCCCTTGCTACCTCCTTCCATCCATCCATCTACCCCCCCTCTGCCTGCTTCTCCTCCTGTACCTTATCCACTAGACGTCGTGACCACTAAACGCAGCGCTTGCGACCGTTCATACAACTGGGCCCTGCTTAAGCGGCCAACTGTTCAGAAAACTGACCGAAGAAATTTTCGGACACAGTTTTGTTAATTACGGGTGTGCGATGGTCCAGTGGTCAGTGTGCTGGACTGTTAACAGAAAGGTGGTGGGTTCAAATCGCCGCCAGGCCAGTCATTTATTTCGAGATTTCTGCTCCACCTGCGCCCTCTGGCCAGTTCTGCGAAGATGAGTACACCGACAGTACACTGTCGGTGGGAAGATCAGACGGTGAGGGAGAGGACTGGTCACCCGCCCTCATATGCCGAGGCTAAGAAAATGAAGCCGCTAACACTTAATGTCTGTTTCTGCCTCTCAGGCTAGCTTAAGGGACTGCTCTGCTTCATCTTTGACAATGATAGCTACATGGTATGGTAGGGTATTCATTAATAATATTAATAATAGTAGTAGTAGTAGTAGTAATAATAATAATAATAATAATAATAATAATTATAATTATAATTATAATTATAATTATAATTATAATCGTTTATTACAATTAAAACCGATACACCAGAGTATGATTACAATTCATAGTATGAATAGATGATTACAGGAGTCTAATTTAACTGTTTGGCAGCCAAGCAAGACGCCCATCACGTTCTACTACTCATTTTACCAACGCCATCTGCCGTATGAAAGGCTGAGTGGACCTTTGCATCGTGCACCACTGAGTAGGCCCTACAGGACGTCTACTTCTACGCCCCTGCAATCTCCCCAGGATGTTGGCATTTTCTGTGACTCATCCTGAGTTGGGGAGGCAAGTGAGACTAATAGAAAATTTTCCAATCCATTAGAACGTTTTTTATTTATCTGGGCTCCATAAACTGCTTCTTAAAAAGTCGTTTGGCTTTAAAGAGATTTTTATATCTCATGTAGAAATATAATATCTGGGAACAGCAGACACTGAGGAAGAAGAAGGATTGAGGATTTAGATGAAGAGAATTAAGAGGAAGATGAGGAAGATGGAGGGGAATATGAATAAGAAAATTAAGAGGGAGAAGGGTTGGGAGGAAGAGAAAGAGGGAGCACAGGAAGAATAGAGAAAGAAGAGAATTGATAGGGATTTAGATGAAGAGGAAGATGAGGAAGACAGCTGGAGGAAACAAGAAATGTATTAAGAGGAAGAGGAAATGGAGGTGGAGGAGGAGATTAAGAGGAAAGGGTAGGAGGAGAAAATTGAGAATACCGAAGAAGATGTGGAGAAGCAGGAAGAACCAGAATGTCGCAGAGGTTTAGTAAGGTAACGTGGAGAAAATGAGAGGAAGAGGAAAATGAGGAAGATAGAGGAAGAGAAGAAGGAAGAAGCCTTCTAGGGGGAAGTGATAGAGAAGATATTCTAGGGAGGAGGGGAAACAGAGGGAGACAGAAGGAGAAAAGGAGGAGGAGGAGAGGAAGAAGAAACCTTTAAAAAATACTGAGACAGGAGGCAGGTGTCATAGGTAGTGTTGTTTTCGTTAACGATAACTAAAACGAAAACCTTCGTTAACGAAAACAAAAGGTTTTAGTTAACTAAAACTAAAACGAAAACTAGAGGAAAAACGATAACGAAATAAAAACTAAAACTAAACCATTCGAAACTAATAATAACGAAAACACATAACGAAAACCAAAACGAAAACACATAACGAAAACCTAGCGTCTTAGGATATTCAATGTTTTTGGATATACGCGTTTTATAATCAGCATTTCGTTCGAAGATCTTCCGATCTTTGGAATTGTATAAGAATGTCCGAACTAAATTTAGGTGGTAGACGTAAAACTAGTGGTGTATGGGACTGTTTTAAGTATCGATTAGAAATAGATTGTAGCAAAGTGAATCCTTTTTGGTGCTAAAAGCTGTATGCGGGAAAAATATTGCCAGACTCGGCGAAATAACTAAGACTAATAATAACTAAAACCCTAGCAGTGGCGTCACTAGGGGGGTGCGGGGGGTGCGGACCGCGCCGGGTGTCACCATCGTAGGGGTGACACCAAAGTGACAAAATGTTTGTCTAAACAAATTTGTGCAGAGTTTCAGCAGAAATGTATAACTTTTAAATTAACAGTAACAGACAACAGACAACAAAAACATTTTTCGTAAGCCCAGCTTACATGTATTGTATCAATTTATCTAAAGCTGAAACTCTATAATAATTTCCTTGTTAGAGCCTTCTAATGCGCTACGGTCAGTGCGGTCAATATTACCCAATTACAATAATGCTTCAACTTGGTGAAAAAGCTATAGGCACTAGGACTTTCTCTAAACGAGAAGCACAGTCACCTGGTGAAGCATTCAATTGAACAAGCCATCAAAGTAGCAGCCATGTCTGAGACTGTTCAAGTGAATAGTCTGATAGCTGCCTCTGAAGAAGAGTTGAAGGTGTCCATTCCAAAATTGACTACTTTCTATGATGAAGTGTCTGAGAGTACACTTTTAATAGAAATACCAAGGCTGAGAAAGCATCTGAAAGCAGCAGAGATTAATCTGGAGTAAGCCAAAGATTGGGCAATATAAGACGTTTTGACATTCATTGCTGAATGGGGCTTCGTGGAATCTCCCCCAGCCCTTTCAGTAAGCCTAAAATTATTTCTGACGATCTGTGTGTCTTTGGCTTTATGTGAGAGAAGCTTTTCAAAGCTTAAACTTATAAAGAACTATTTACGATCTACCATGGGACAGTCAAGGCTTTCCGATCTTGCGATATTATCAATTGAAAGTGAGTTGCCTTTTGCCGAAATGCTCTGATTTCGATTAAGTGATTCACAAGTTCGCTGTCTTGAAAGCTAGGAAAGGTGTCTAGTCGAGATGTTCACTAAGTGCTAAAGGCTTGCGTATTTGTTCCTGTTTTTGTATTATTTCATTTATGAGTATATTGTCATATATAAATATTTTTAATTGCTAACCTGATTTCATTGATAATATTCCTATAGTCTATTACAACGTTTTAATAAATAATCAGCCAAAATTTCCAATTATTTTTCCTTATTATATAAAATTTGTCAATTATTGAAACTACTGTAGGTTATTATCAATTATAATATAATTTTCTGTATTCTTTAAACATTATTTTATAAGGAGGTTGCAGGCACCTTCATTGCCCTCCACAGTCCACCAATATTTGCTAATTTGATTTTTAATGATGTAACTGCTGACCTGATGGTAAATGATTAAAATAAGAAATAAAATAAACAAAATATGCATTTGCAATATTTTAATTCTGCTAGTTGTTAATATCACTATTTTTACCATTAGGCTACACTCTGTTATATACAGGAACTACGATTTACGGGTAACATTAGTACAAAAAATATTAATCATTATGGATTCTGCTTGGTCTGGAAAGGGAGGGTGTACATGGGGTGCCACCATGAGTTACCGCACCGGGTGACACCAACCCTAGTGACGCCACTGAACCCTAGCATGTGAAACTAATAATAACTAAAACTAAAACTTGGCGAAATAACTAAAACTAATAATAACTAAAACACCTAGCATCTCTTCTTTTGGTTCTCTGCCTTCCTAGGCAGGTTCGTACGTCCAATTTCGCCATTCATCACGTTTTCTGGCTCTTTCCTTCAGTTTGCCGTAATCTTCCTCCATCATCCAGTCCAACAACATCATTCTCGGTCTTCCTCGTGTCTTCTTCCCCTCCATTCTTCCCTCAATTATAATTCTTAGAAGGGAGTCTCCCCTCATGATGTGGCCCATCCATTTTCTTTGTCGGCTTCTTATTATCCCTATCATAGGATCTTTTTCGTCCACCATTTGTAGTATGTCTTCATTTGTCCTCCGATCCATCCAGCTGACTCTCTCCATTCTTCGCCATATCCACATCTCGAAGGCCTCCAATCTTCTGATGTCTTCCTTCCTTAGAGTCCATGTCTCTGATCCGTATAACACCACACTCCATATCATAGACTTGATAATTCTTTTCTTCAGATTCTTATTTAGCTTTCCTCTCATTAATTCCTTTCTTTTATAGAAGGCATCTTTTCCCATAGCTATTCTTCTCTTTATTTCTACATGACACTTTGCATCAGTTGTGATCATACTTCCTAGGTAACAGAATTTTCCTACTTGTTCCAGTTCCTTACCATCTATAGTGATCTTTACTGTTCTTTCCTTTCCTTTGCTTATCCTCATGATCTTTAGTCTTTTTAATATTTATTTTCATATCATACTCCTTTGAGATCTTATTCAGCTGATCCATCATTTTTTGTAACCCATTCTGGCTGCCTGCCAACATCGCCTGGTCATCTGCAAATCTTAGTGCTTTCGTCAATCTTCCTCCCACCTTTATGCCCTCTTTCACCTCCTCCATCGCCTCTCGTACTAATTCCTCAATGTAGATGTTGAAGAGAATTGGTGATAGTGGGCACCCTTGTCGTACTCCTCTACCTATCACTCCTGGTTCTGAGAATTCTCCTTCTATTTTTATTCTTACTTTCTGTCCCATGTATAGGTTTCCTATGAGTCTTCTGTCTTTCCAGTCCACTCCTATTCTTCTCAGTGCATGCATTAATTTCTTCCAATCTACTCTATCGAAAGCCTTTTCATAATCCACAAAGCAAATGTAGATGTCCTGTCCATGCTGTATGCTTCTTTCTGTCAGCACCCTCAGCGCTCCAATTGCATCTCTTGTGCCCCTTCCCTTTCTGAAGCCGTATTGGTCCTCTCCTAGGCAGTCATTTGTTTCTGCCCTTGACTGCATTCTCTTCGTGATAACTCTTAGTACGATTTTGGATGCATGTGTTAGTAGGCTAATAGTTCTGTGGTCTTCACATGTTGTTGCATTTGGTTTCTTCTTTATAGGAACCATAATGGTCTGTAAGAAGTCCTCTGGCCATACTCCTGTGTTGTATATGTCTTTGCATAGTTGTACTAGTTCTTTCATTGCCTTTTCTCCAAAGTTTTTAATCATTTCAATTGGGATGTTATCAATTCCTTCAGCTTTATTGTTTTTCATTTCTCCAATGGCTGCCAGTATCTCTTCTTTCAGCAAATCCGGTCCCATATTCTCCTCACTCTGCGTTGTTTCTTCTTTGTAGTCATCTCTGTTATCTTCACCCTTATATAGTTCTTCTACATACTCCTTCCATCGACTTCGTACTTCCTCGGGATCCTGTAATAACTTTCCATTCCTATCTTTGATTGCAATGTCCCTAGTTCCACTTTGTTTCCTTGTTAGTATTTTAATCTTTTCATATACCAGGTCATGTCTTCCATTTGCTTGTAGTTTCTCAAGGTCATCACATTGTTCCTCCCACCATTGCTCTCTTGCCTTGTCTGTTGCTTTTCTTAGTTGGTTGTTTAGTCTTCTATATTCACTCTTTGCCTTCTCTGTGCTTTGATGCTTCCATTTTCTTCTTTCTTCCATCTCATGTATCATCTCTGTCGTTACCCACGGTTTGCGAGGAGCTGCCCCTTTCTGGAATCCTATCATCTCCACTGCTGCTGTTTTCACAATCTCCTTTAGTCTATTCCATCTTTCCTCTGTTGTCATCGATTTTCTTTCCTCCAGATGTTCCTCTATCTTATCTGATAGTGCCTTGCTGTTTGTTTTCAATTTTTCTCTATCCCACCTTTTCTTCGTTGTTTTCTTCTTCCTGATGAATTTTAGTTGCAGGTGAACTGTCATTGCCACCAGGTTATGGTCCGTGTCTGCATCAGCGCCCGGCATGCAAAACTAATAATAACTAAAACTAAAACTCAAGGCAGAACTAAAACAACACTAGTCATAGGTAGGAGAAGAAAGGTAGGAGGAGAAAAGGACGGAGAGAAAGCAGGAAGGAGTGAATTAGGAGGAGAAGGAGTGGGAGGAGGGAGGGGAGGAGGAGGGGAAGAAAGAGGAGGAGTGGCTGACATCGTCAAGCAATTGGAGCGCTGTTATTATCGCTGCCGCCGAGGTGTGTGTGGGTGGAGGTTTAGTGGCCGGCTGCCAACGAAGGCATTCTCCAGAAACCGCAAACGATAAGTGGTCGCTTTTTGTGGTCAGTTGCAGATCGTTTTACCCCCCCCTCCTCCCCCCCACCCCACTCCTTCCCTTTGCAACAGGGAGGTCTCCTCTACGTCTGGTCTGGTCAGTAGGATTATCGCGCTGTTAACCATGCGCAGGTCTTTTAACGCATCGTTAACCACACTGCTTACAGTAAAGAACAATCATCTATCTTGACGCAAGTATCTAGAAACGCCAGTCATTGTGATCAGTCTGCTGTTAGACATAAACGTCGCTGTTATCTGTAGCCGTGCAGTAATGTCGCATGTTGAGGTGCACACAAATAGTCTGGTAACCGCATACTGCACTTATAATGTGGCTGGAACGACTGCAGACATTAGTGTGTTTTGTCCCATCTTTTACTAGTGGCTTGTGTGCATATGTTGCAACCAACTTGGAAAACAACATAAATAAGATGGTCAGTTTTATCACAATATGTAATAAAATTGTGCTACATAATAGTTTGCTCTGCACTCAGTGATGACAGATATGAATCTGTGTAGCCGCTTTTCTCTGTCGTAAATTGTTCCTGAATTCCGTTTATGGTTTTAATTTAGCCAAAAGCTTCTATCGTATAATAATTGTCGTTTTGACGTCTCACCTGATCTTGTTGGTGAATAGGGAGCATTGGCCATAATTAGTGTCTAGCTGTAAGTCACAGTGTTTAGAGGGCTATGCCTATCAGCATTGACTAACATTAGTGTCTGCTACTTGTCGATGTTACACTTAAGACTAGATATCAGTGTCTGGTTGTGCTAGATGTTGCCAGCGCTTCTAAGAGTGACGTCAGTGGCTTCTTTTTCCAGACATGAATGTAGAAAATGACAATGGTGTGTGCTGTGTCCAGACATTACGTTTTAATTAAGAGTGATGTCGTGGGTCTGTAGCCATTCAGAAGGGCTCGCCTGACTTTCAGATCTCTTGCAGACGGCTTTTATCTGAGTTGAGCCTTTCCTCTTCCCAGCGTTTGCATATATCTCCAAGACTTCAGGTCAGAAGCCATTCTGACGCAAATGAAACCCTTCACGGCGACCAGAAGAAGAAACAAATGCTGTCCCTTAAGCTGGCCCCCGAGAGGCAGCCCATGGGTATGAAGTGTTAGCATCTTCGTTTTCTTAGCCTCGGCATATGAAGCCGGGTGGCCAATCCTTTCCCTTGACACCTGATTAGTGGTTGTTGCTGCTACTCAACGTTAGTTTGAATAAGCTGGATATACTATCGTTTTCGCGTGGGACGTAATGGGCTTTTATAGTAAATTGAAACTTATTTAAAAGGTGTCCAAAGTTAGGAATCTTTAGAAGTAAAATAATATGACTCCCAAGTGGCCTATCCGTACAAGGAGGTCAGATAAGGTAATCATTTATATTTATAACACCTTCTATTATTATTAGTTCTACACGGTGTGCTACAGGCCACTGGAAGTAAAGTTTCCTTTTTAAATTTCGGATATATAGACACCTTTTAAAACAGATTAGGCTTACTATAAGAGGGTTCAGTGTCTGCTAACGTTTTAACTCCGGTGCTGTCCGTTCTCTGGTACTGATCTTACATGGTCACACCTTGCAACTCTGTTAAAAGCCTCTGCTCTCTTTGATCAGCTGGAAAGTACGTTGTTCCTGGTACACGTCTTGTCTTTGACTGGCGTTCCTTCACAGTCTCTGGTCCCTCCATCTGCAACTCTCTACCTTCTCATGTTGGCAACTCTCTTAGTTGTATTGTATTGTACCAGTTTCAATTCTGGATAAAAGAGGAGGGGGACGCTAATCATCTTTGTTATAACACTGCATGGTTAAACAGTGACTAACCAACCAATATAGAGGTTCACTTTAACAGTTTTCCATGGGGTTGTAGTATGCAATACGAACAGTGAGAACTGTTCAGAAAATTTTCCTAGTGAACATCAAAGGCCTTTGGTACCAATGAAATAACATTAAACTGTTGATAACATTGTAAATTGTAATTGTAATCTGACATTAATTTTATAAAGCGCCATTTTGAGATTAAACTCATCAGTGGCGCTCCCGACCTGAACCAGACACCAGTGAATTGAACTGAGTTAAATCACTGTCAAATAATAGACTTAAGGCGCTTGTGAGACTGTGGAGAGGATAAACTGAGAAGCTCGAGTTGCAGCTCTTGAGAAATATGTCTTTAACTGGTGGATACTGCAAGAGGATAGTTACATAGACATCTGGTGTTTTCCTAAAGGTGACCATTATTATGATTGTTTACTTCTGAGTCTCCTCTTACCTCGGCCGATGTCATTGACCCTGGCAACCACTGGCTACTACAAATATCACTGGGTCGGATAAGTTTCTTTTATGCCATGGTAAGTTAGATGTATGTTAACGACCACCGTGGAAACCGCAATGGCGTTAAATGCTGTTTACTGCAAGAGGATAGTTCAGTAGACCAAGTGGAGTTATTTTTAGCTGGTTGGAACCGGATTTTGACGTTTCCTCAGAAGATATCAGTTGTTTTTCAGGCCTTGCCCGCTGCTGCAGAGCCTGAGAAAGAAAAGATATCCGTGTTTGCTTTTTTTATGTGCTAATCTGCAGCACTGATATTGAAAACAAACATTTATGAAAAATATGCTTCATAGTTCCAGTTGGGGTCGACCACGCATTTCTGGTTTTACGCATTTCAGCATTTATAACTGCACAGACAGGTAGGCAGGCAGGCAGGCAGACAGACAGACAGACACTTATTGGCAGGCAGACATAGAGAGACAGAGAGAGGCAGCAAGAGAGACAGAGAGAGAGAGAGAAAGTGAGTATTCATATTGTGAATGGCCATTTGGTTTTCTTCCTTGGAAGGTGTGGGGCGCTCACTTATCCCTCCCTCCATCTTCTATTGGTCTGTAAATAAGTATCAATCCACATTTGGCATTGTTTCAAAGGTGTACTGTAGTTGGATTTCTGAGGTCATGTTTGTATACCTCGGATGAATGATCCTGTTTTAATTGTAATTTATATAGCGCTTCTTGAAGAGCAAACCAGTGGCATCACTAGGGTTGGTGTCACCCAGTGCGGTAACTCATTGTGTCACTTCATGGACCTCCTCCCGTAACAGACCATAGTAATGTTTTTGTACTAATGTTACTCGTAAATCAGTTCATGTAAGTTGGGTTACGAAAAATGTGTTTGTTGTTATATATGTTATTGTAAACTTAAAAATAATACATTTCTGGTGAAACTCTGCAAACTTTTTGTTAGTCATTTTGTCAGTTGGTGTCACCCCTCTGAAGGTGTCACCCAGTGCGGCCCGCACTCCTTTTCCCCCCAGTGACGGTAATGGGGCAGACGAAGTAGAGGCGCTCTCTGCTCTAGCCCATATGGTGTTTAATTCCTTGTGCCTTAATACACATCTGCTCTGTCTTATTGGTCCAGCATTTGAAGTACAAAAAAATCCGTCACTTGCAGTTTTCCGTTTTAAGTGGCATCATAAAATGTATGAAGTGCATTGGGTTATGTACATGAAAGTATGATTATTTGTGTCAACATGAGTACAGATATGTATGTGTATGCTGAGTGCTCAAGGATTTCATGGGAAATAGAAGTTTGTAAATTGATACGAGTTTCACAGATCTGTCGGTAATAAAGTTATGCAAACATTTTAATTTGGCTTTGCCAGTTTTAAGGTCACAGGGTGAAAGGGTGTGTGGTAAAGTAGGACATCTGGATTTGATCCAGGACTGGAAGTAGTTCTCCTTTAGTACGGTATGCTAATAGTATTGGATTGAGTTTTCCATCATTGCTGAAGTCGTCATTATTTTTGTCCATACCATTATCATTATTGTCATCATCATAATTGTCTTTATTGTCGTCGTCGTTATTATTATCATCATCTTTGTTGATAGCATCATCAAAGCCATTGATTGATGATTTTAAAATTTGTTTAAAGGCACCATAGACGTATGCCTCTTTGTATCTGTGTAATGGGTATTACTGCCTGTACACTGTGTATGTTTTGCCTGGGTATATGTACCTGTCTGTGCACTTGTGTATATGTGCCTGTATCATTGTGTGTCTGTTTGTGTGTCTGTGTGTGTGTCTGCAGTTGACTTGTACCTGTGTGCTGGCGTTTGTGTTGCGTTGATAGTAAGTTGGTGATAGTATTTGGCGTTGTGGAGGAGAGCTTAATGCGGTCAAGGTGTTGTTAATATTGAAAGACTCTTTGGTTGAACGGAAGGAAGGAGAGTGTTGGTGGTCCGGTGGCGGCAGTTGCTCTGGTTAGTTATGCATGAGGAGGAGGAGGAGGAGGAGCAGGAGGAGGACGAGGAGGAAAAGTGGAGGAGGAAGAGGAGGGCGAGAGGAGGAGGAAGAGGAGGAAGAGGAGGAGGAGGAGGGCGAGAGGAGGATTAGAGGATCTGAGGAGAGGATCAGCGTATGTCACAGCAGTTGCCCAACAACTGATCCTGATATGATCATCCTCTGTTCCTCGTTTCCTCATTGATCTACCTCTGATCATCCTTTGATCCTGTCTAATCCTCCTCTCATCCTTTTTTGATCATCCTCCGATCCTCATTCAAGATCTTATTTAATTGCATTTCAATACAAGACATCACAACATCGCATCACATTTCAGCAGATTACATTATACAAGATTAGAGTGGATTTATAGGACACCAGGGTATTTCAGGAGTGGAAGAGATTGTATTCTATTGTATTTGTATTGTATTGTATCTATAAATTTAGATAGCGCTCTCACAGTGCACACCAGTCAGAGACGCACGATGTGCTTGTTACCCTAGATGTGTATTGTAAGTTCTCATGGTTCTTGTGCTATAATTAGCATGTTGTTGTCTTGGAAAACGAGACCGGCTCAGACAAACTCCGAGATACAGGTAGGCATATAGAGGCATAGACAGAGGCAGAACGGTAAGCAAAGATGTGAAACGGGTCCAGATTTAAATCAATACTGAGTGAGTCAGATGGGGAGAAAAGGAACTGGGAAAGAGGAGAATTGGGTAGGAAGAGAACAGGTAAAGAAGAACATTTGGAAATGGGATGCTGTGTTTTCATACCAAGGCGAGGTTACGACCATGAAGGAGGCAACAGAGAGAGAGAAAGAGAAAGGCAGGGAGAGGAACACACAGACCGAGACAAAGGAAGATAAGACAATGGGATGAGTGAGGAGTGATTGAGATAAATCGGACAAGGTACAGAGGGAGAGGGAGAGGGAGAGGGAGAGAAAAAAGAAAGATAGACAGATATACAGAGACAGTGCTAAAAGGTTAAGGCAGAGAGGAGCCGCGTTGAGAGAGCCAGCCGTGTGTTGAAAGAGGAATCCCAGTCGGAGAAAACAACTAAACATTAGTGTAACAGGTAAGGTAAACTACTGTAGCTGGTTGCCAGGACTTTTAATGTAGCTGTGTGGATTGTGCCTTTTTTAGGTTTCGTATGCATTTATATATTGCAGTGGTGATGGTACACATAGGCTCTTCAATAAATGTATGGTCAAATTACATTACTATATATTTGAATTGTATATATAATGTGTGTATATATGTCAGTGTAAGTGGAACCTATGTGAATTTATACGTGTGCAAACGTGATAATGTATATGTATTTGTCACATCAAAGGCAACTGGAGTGCAGAAAAACGGGTCGGTAAATGGAGTTCGAATGCTTTGCCAATTCTCTCTGACGAGCTTCAGGCAGTCCGCACTCCAACCAGATCCCCGTAGGCGCCAATGGATAACGGCAACCATAGGCCTACTTACCAAGATCCAAAAAACCTCCGCCAAAACCGCAACGCCAAAGACCACAAACAGCCCGTCATGCACTCGGGCCGAGACCGCAGCCTGCGTATCCGCGATTGCCTTTGCCCAAGCGTATAGTCTGCGCTGGTAAAAAAAACTTTGGCCTGCAGCTAATTCGCCGGCTGCTCTATAGGTAGATATGTCTGCGGTATCCCACTGTGCGCGAGAAACGTGCACCAGAGATCAGTCACAATCGCTGTGGCTAAAATTGTCCGGAATCAAGCGGTGTTTACGGCGGCTGTGCGCTGCAGTGGCCTGAGTGCATCTCTTGGGCTACATACAGTTGGCAGGAAAATTGGGCGCATTGTGCGGGAAATAGGAAGCGTAACGGTCTCGTCTATTATTCGAGGCCGTCATCGTTGCGTCTTTGTTGCAGCGGCTGCTGCGTTTCAATTGTTGAGCGTTTGGCAAATGCAGATGATGGTTTCTCAGCGAATTAGAAGCCTACGTTTCTTTTGAAAATTATTACGTCGGCGTTGGGACAGTTGCTCGTTTTTTGTGTAGGCCTATCTATGTCAGTTGTGTGAAATACGTTTCTGTTGAAATTTTTGCGACTCTATTGTGACAGTGTCGTGTGTTTCCAACTCGCAGTTGCACGAATTGTCATGAATTTTTATGTGAAAAATTGCAGTCAGCTCTCAATGTGTGTGTATTGCAACTGGTGACAACTGAGTGGTGAACAAATTCAGCTTTCAGAAGCTTTTTGGAGCATTTTGCTTGCAGTTAAAGCTGGTGCAAGTCCTGTTCAGTATACAACTGAACTTGCAGTTAATTCTATAAACAGTTTCATACAGATATTTAAATACCAGATTTGCGAAGAAAGCGTTTACAATTGATGCAGTTTTTCCCTGCAAGAACTGTTTGCGATGCTGGAATGTAGGCTATGGCTGATAAAATTAAGACAGAAAGGCCTAGAATATAAAACGTGGTTGAGAGAATTTTGGTCGAGAACTACAGATTTCGCATTGGCAATCGGTGTTTTGACGCAATGACATTTGAAACCTTGGCTACAGTCTGTAAATATGGTAAGTATTGAGGAATTCATTTTAAGGCTTCTCCAGGTAGTTCTTGCAGTTCCAGTATTGGTTGGTTCGTTACTGTTTAACGGCACTGTGTCATAACAAAGATGATTAGTGTTGCCCTCCTCCTTTCTCCAGGCTTGGGACTGGCACTATAGTGGTGGAATTGCTTTTGAGAAATCCTTTAAAGGCACTATTTTGAGTGTTTTGTTACATACATACATACATACATACATACATACATACATACATACATACATACATACATACATACATACATACATACATACATACATACATACATACATACATACATACATACACACACACACATACACACAATTACAAATACAAACTCTTACAAACATACGTACATACACACATATACACACACATACATACAAACATACACATTCATATGCACGCAGACATACAAAGATAAAAAACATATAAACACTTAACATAAATACATATAATTATTGATCATGCATACAGCCATTCCACTCGGTACCACGTATGTTTAAGGTACACTATGAATTGCCCGTACTTTTCATAGTATTCCTACTATTTACTTAACTACTTATAAGCTTAATCCTGCCATTAGATCAGGGTGGTCCCCGACTTTACCAGAGCCAAGAATCAACCCCTTCCTCCTTTGAAGGTCATTCTTTTTCACCATTTCCTTTGAGCCTGTCTAAGGTTATTAATGGGGTTGGCAGGATGGTAAACCAACCCCTGCTGTTTGTTCACCCTTTGCGCCCTGTTGCCTGTCAAAACACGGTCCCTTTTTGTGAGATAGTACGCAGAACCGCCGAGCGTAACGCTTCAACTTCAGGCCGTATTTGGTCAGATTACAGTTTCCCGCGTATTTTGGGACGAGGCGAGTAACCTTTGACCGCGCTAATTGACGTCAACCAATGAATGAACGCGAAAGGTCGGGCGCTGTTTGTGACGTATCCGGAAAAGTTCGTCTGCTTTTGTGAGAATGTTCGAGAACGCGCGGTTTACGTTACGAAACGAAGCCAAACGAATTTATGGATGTTTATAACTGTTCATATTTCATAGGATGTTCATATTATTTTTTATCAGTGTTTATAAACTGTGCGTATCAACGGTGTGGGTGTGTTTCTTATGGCCTGGAGAAGGCAGATTTATGAGATATGTATGAGTAGGGTCAGTGGTAGTGGTGGTAGACAGACAGAGGCAAACTGACTAAAACAGAGAAGGACGGACGGATACTAAGAGTAACAGATACAGAGTATAATAGACAGACGGACACACAGAACCAAATAGACAGAAGGAAAGTCTGACAAACGGAAAGGGAAGGAGAGGACAGATGGGAGGATGAGTAGAGTGAACTTGGAGGGAAGAGTGGGAAGAAAACCAGGAGCGGAATGGAAAGAGAAATGGGGAGGAAAAGGCAGAAAGGAAAGAGTGGAAGGAGAGGTGAATGTGAATTATTCACCTATCGAGCAAGGGAATTTTTTAACTTCACACACAAACACACTTGCGCGCACACGGACACAGAGACAAACACAGACTATGGTCATCAGTGCCTTCCAGACGGATGGTGTTTAACTTTCATCATCTCTGATGTTATTGTGGCCGATTGATTAACGACTTCCAAATTGTTAACTGATGCTCTCGTAAACCGATCCGTTGTTAATGCAGTTGGACTCTGACATGCCTGAGCCTGACCCACATTCGCATGACCTACTTAGCCCAGCCACAGCGCCATCAAAGTAGGACTGCGAAAACCTCAACAACGTGGATTGAACCAGAACCTCGTTATTATATCCGATATACGTGCTACTGGCTGTTGGGATTTCAGCCGCGAGTCCACATACCATAACTTAGAAATCCGTGCAATGACTCATCCTTGCTTATCTGTGATTGGTGGAAAGCGCTGAACTTTGTGGAGCGCTGTATTAATAGTCTTCGTAAGATTACATAACAATACGCAGTGGGTTAAATTCCATCCGCCTGATGTACGGTTATTTGCAAATCTAATGCGTCGATGTTCGACGGGGCATGTAGATTTCGTGCCTGCCGAAGCATAATGATCGGAGATGATGTACATAGTGTTACAGACTGAACGCTTATAGAAACAGAGTTAAACAAATTATCCGATCTATTCGGTCGGTATGAATGGCATGGCTTATCGCAAGGGTCTGTTGAACAAACGGACAGTCCACTGTCCTCCTCTCCGTCCCTCCAGCTCTCCCCCTCCCTCCCTTCCTCTCTCCCTCCCTCTCTCCCTCCCTCAACAAGAGCACTCCCTCCCTCAACAAGAGCACTCCCTCCCTTCTTTCAACAAGAGCACTCCCTGAAAAAGAGCACTCCCCGCACAAGAGCACTGCCGAGCATACATCTTTTGGAGCCGCTATATAAATTATTAACTACACTACATTACGCTCAGAGTGTTACACTTATGGATTTTTATTCTGATTATATTATTATTACTCTTGTTGTTGCTGTTGTTGCTATTAATAGCATTGTTATTGTTGTTGCTGTTGTGATTGTTCTCTTGGATGACCTCTTGGGCGTCAATTGGGGCGCTTGTGAGGCGCCAATTGTGTCGTTTTTTATGCTGGGGCCCATTGGCCTGGCGCCAGTTAAAGATACTGCTGTCTCTTTGGCAGATGTGTTCCGTGGAATTTGGTCCAATCGGGTGTTTAGTGTTTACCCAATCGAAGAGCTGGCAATCTACCAAGTCGGAAGCGCCGGGCCCCTCTATCAATAAATTTGGCAAGGAAGGGGAGCGATGGAAGGTTGGAGGGAGGGAGGGAAGGTCGGAGGGGGGCCCGTCGATCATGGGGATTGAGAGGGGAGGGATGGTCCCAACTGGCACGGCCTGGCGCGGGCCATTCACCGGATCTCTCTCTCCTGGGCAGCAGAAGCCGTTTATTAGATCCTTGCTTTGTTGGCTTGCTTGCTACTCTGCTCGATCCCTCCGGACTCTAAACATGTAATGTAATACTAGACATTTATGGAGAGCCAATTGGAGTCAAGTACTGAAAGTATCGTTACGAGGGATATGTTATATTGCATTAACTGTGTATATTGTATGGTTTTGCATTTCATTGCAGTGTACAGTATACTGTTTTTGTGATGTACTTTATTATGACCAGGTATGCTTTGTATTGTAGCAATTGTATCTGGTTTATTATATTGCATAGTAATGTTTAGTATTAAATGTATTGTATTGTATGATTTTAATGTATTGTTGTAGTGTTGTGTGGGTCATGATAGCCAATTGGTTAGAGGATGTGCCCCGTAATGTGGAGAGTATTGGTTCAAGTCTCCTCTGAGATGGTTACTGAGTAGGGATCTCATGCAAGTCCTTCACTCGCTATTGCTCAGCGCCATCGATTGACAGTCATGAGATATTGGTGCTTAATAAATGCGTAATAAATAATAGTATTGTATTGTATTGTTTTGCATCATTGTAACTTGCAGCTTTCTACTGGTACTGTTGGTGTGCTGTTTGTGGACTCTCTGTGCATTTAAAACAGCGGAGCTAACAAAATTATCAGATTCGATCACAATAGATATGTTCTAATTATAGCTCTTGTGCTATGAAACATTCTTTAAATTGCATAGGCCCTGACTCTCTGACTTGCCTTCAGTGCGAATGCACCCAGAGAGAAAGTTCAGTGGGTGCGTAGCACCTATAAGAATTCGGACCTTCTGTACAATAAATTTGCAAATGTCCTATATAAGAGAGGCTGCATGCACAAATTTGGTAACTTGTAAGTCTGTAAGCAGTCTGTAAGCACAACTATGTCAGTCATCGTCACGCGAGTTTCAAATACTTTGTTTAACTACATAACAATTCACAAGAAAGCAAGTTTTTTGTATCCGAAATGTGCTAAAACTCTCCTACTGCAGCGTAGGATATAAAATATTTTTGCTGGGGTAGAATCCATGCACCCAGAGACAAAAGCAAAATTCGGTGCCTATGTTAAATTGTAATGTGACTATAACTGCTTTTTTAAAATCTAAATCAAGTCATCCCAGTTTTTCTTCCTGTACCTTTTCTTTCTATCTCAATTTCTCCCTCGTTCTCCTTTTTACTTCTTCTCTTACTTCCTCGTCCTCGTTCTTAACCTTCCTCTCCACCCCGGATCTTAGATGCTGCCTCTCTGATTTGAGTTCCGTCACCTCAAATATGAGATCCGCCAACTGAAAGAGGAGACTGTCACTTAAAACGGAATATCCGATTGCAAAGCATTGACTTACGGTTCATTTAATCCGCCCCAGCACATGTGTGTGTATATATGATAGTCTTGTTCCGCAGAGCTCTGAAAACGCAGATTACGAAACAGACGGAAACCAGTAATTGCGTTTTTGGTTACATTACGCATCATGTTTCACTGAAGTTATGTTTCATCCAAACAATGAGTAACGGTTTTAGGGTTTTAGATTCGCCCACATAGGCTTAAGTTTTAGATGTGCAAATGTTTCGAATCCACCACCTCTGAATTTAACCACTACCACCCACGCATCCATTCATCCATCCATCCATCTAGTCATTGCCACATGAAACACAAGTGAGACTCAACTTCTCCGAAATGTTTAATTGAATTCCCACTGACTAACAAGTCCGTGGCCACTAATGTATACATACAAATACATTATATACATTGTGTTATAGATCATGATGTGTATTTATGTTATACACGTATATGTCTGATTAAGGCTGTTCTTCGAATTGATCACTATTGTCTGGATGTGTTTAGCTGTGTATACCTACTTGGCACATTCATTTAATATAAAGGAGCGTATGTTTACATGAACGATTTATCCATGTAAATGTATGTGATATATTCATGTCTACAGCATCTCCCTCTCTGTCTGTCTGTCTCTGTCGGTCTGTCTCTGTCTGTCTGTTTGTCTCTGTCTGTCTGTATGTCTCTGTCTCTGTCTCTATCTCTGTCTCTGTCTCTCTCTCCCCTCTGTGTGTAATGATATCTGTCCCACTTGTGGATATCTGTTTGTAGGTTCTGAGTGAATTTGTTTGTTGATGATGTTGTAAACAGCGATCTTTGCCTTGTGGAGCTGAATAGAGGATGGAATTAATAGTCATCGACTGAAGGATACAAGGATACGAGGGAATAGGAGAGCAGAGAAAGGGGAATAGGAGAAGAGATGGAGGGTGCAGAAGGGGAGAGGAGGAGGGAAGAGAGGAAGTTGGGCTCGTATACAAAATGAATAAGCCTCTACGTACAACTTCTGCCCTGCGCGGCCCAATCGTGCGTATGGGAATTCTCACGGATGAAGCCTCCCGTATACATTTCCCCGAATGAATGAATGCATTGATGAATCCCTTGAAAGAAATCTGTGAATGGGCGATGTCTAGCACGAAAGATAAGTGACGTCGAGGTACGTCATCACCCGAAATATATACGTCATTCGTCTGTCGATAACGTAGTTCGATTTCACAACAGAAATCCTATCTCGTCAACCATCCTTTCAGGTGCAGAGCCCGTAAATATTATGTGCGCTATAGTTCGGCATAATGTCCCATCTGGGGAAAATCCTACATTGTTGGCTCCTGTTGGCTACTACCGTTCCCACTGCCTCTCCTTTCTCTTACCTTTCTCCAACCTCCCTTCTATCCCTTTCTTTTTCTCTACCTGGCCAAGTGCAAAGGGATTACATTTAAATGTCCTTCACGACAACAGGCGTCATATGATTCGCGGCCGATGAAAGGTGCCTATTGTACATGTAGGAAATGGACCAGGGACAACATATACCTGTCGAAGCAAAGCAGCCTTTCATTATATTACAGATATCAGGAAGGTGTAATATAAATATAAAACGAGGAAATTGCATCAAGGCCCATATTGATGCTTTTGAGACTCAGCATTAGGGCTGAAACCACAGCAACCAATTTTTATGCCATGGTGATCCTAGAGTAGGACGATAAACCATAGTAACCAATTGTTACTCTGATCATTCTGGTGCATGTTACTGTCATAGTAGCATTGAAAACCATATATCAACCAATTGTTACTCTGATGCATGTTGTTCTCAAAGTAGGACTGAAAACCATAGTAACCATGCAATTGTTACTCTGATGCATGTTACTGTCATAGTTGGACTGAAAACCATAGCAACCAATTGTTACTCTGATGCATGTTGGTCTCAAAGTAGGACTGAAAACCATAGTAACCATGCAATTGTTACTCTGATGCATGTTACTGTCATAGTTGGACTGAAAACCATAGCAACCAATTGTTCTGTTTAAAGCCAGCCCGTCAAGAAATGGCACCACAGTGAGCCGAACCATCACGGTCAAAGCTTAACTAGGTAACCATGTTATTAACTGCTGCGCCAGAAAAGTACCGTAACCCTCTCTCTCTCTGTAAACGTTGAACTCAACGAAGCTGTTTGAACAATGATCCTGCATTGTCGTTTATGAATCGTCCATGATGTTAGTGAGACGGATGAGTGGCCACCGTGTGAGATAGGAATGAATGAATGATTGGCAGCTGTCACAATGGAATGATTGACGAATCTTGTTTTGGCACAAGTGGCAGCTTTTATGGTCGCAGTCTGCCGCCAGTTGGCGTGTGTTTAATGTTTTCTTTGAAGTCATTAACAACAGAAGAGATTTATGGGTTTAGCAGAGGGTGACAATGACGATTGTTTCATTATAACTATTCAAGTGGAACCTGATTTCACACACCGTTGTGTTTTTTTATCAAACGGCTGTGTTTTTATAACGATGACGGTCCATTTCTCATTGTCTACAGGACCTCTAGCGACATGATCATCATCACCATCATAACCATCATGCTTGAAAAGACACTGTGTATATTCATTTCGACATTACCTTTAAAACTTTATGTTGCACAGTTTACTCTTACTTTACATAACCCAGTCTTACGTTACCTTTAACCTTTACTGACTTTACTTTCCATACCTTACCTATCCTACCCTAATAGCCATACCTTCCTCCTCCTGCCTTCCCTGCTTCCTCCTCCTCCTCCTCTCTCTGTCTGTCTCTCTATCTCTTTCTTTGTCTGTCTCTGTCTGTCTGTCTGTCTCTCTCTCTCTCTCTCTGTCTCATATATAAATATATAATTATTGCATATAAACATATAAGTATATATATATATATATATATAGGAGAGTATATAAGTATATATAGGGAAAGAAGAGGAGGGATATATATACATATATAATGCATACATTGTGTATATTAGTCTTATACATCAGAGTGCCAGAGTTTCTTAGACATTCGTCTTGCCAGTCCACTAATTAGCATCATATTTTAAGTGTCAGTGAGTGCCACGACGGTTGTACTGTCTGGAGGAGGATTTGCCGTCTGGAATTATGGATAAGTACTAATGTGGTATTAGAGAGGAAACACGTGGCACATGTGAAACCTGGCTTGTGTTTCACCAGTTCAGGCAACACCCTCAGACGGAGAATGGAGGGAGAGAGGGGGGCTACCATTAGGCAAGGAGGCATCAACGGCAGAAGTGGACCAGGGTTGCGAAAACAAATACTAATAATAGTACTTTCCATGTGCTGTCACTTTCCCTTGAAACAAATACTATTAATAGCACTGTCCATGTGCTGTCACTTTCCCCGTCTCCTCTGACATCTGAAATGTTGTTTGACGTTCCTTCCGTAGGTCTTCTTGCCAGTACCCTGTTCATCTTCAAAGACCGTGCCTGTAACAATGAGAAGCTACGTCTTCGCTGTCCCCCAGACACAGCCATCTCGATCCGCTGGGCCCAGTTCGGACGTCCGGCGTCGAGCGAGGTCCTCTGTCCGCCGCTGACCGTCAACGTGGACACCACCGCCGTCAGAGGAGAGGAGGAGGATCTCATTGCTAATCGATCTTCAATCGGTCGTCATCAGATGGCAGCACTGAACGAATCAACGGAACACGAATGCCTCGCTACGTCATCTCTTCAGGTAGGACGATCTAAGGGAGAGAGGGAGGGACAAGGTAGGACGCAAGGCTACTGTTAGACAAGGTACAGCAGGGTAGGGACGGTAAGGTAATGTAGTGTAAAGGAAGAAGGTAAGGTAAGGTGAAAGGAAGGTAAGTAAGACAAGGAAAGCAAAGGAAGGCATGTAAAAGGTAAAAAGGAAAGCGTAAGGTAAGGTAACGAAAAGTGAAATTAAAGAAAGGCATGGTACAAGGCAAGGAAAAGTAAGATATGGTGAGGAAACTCAGGGAATGTCAGTAAGTACATGTGTCAATGAGGTCATGTGCAACATGTTAATTGATTTTCAGTATTTGAAATGATATGCAGGGATATGTGAATTCATTCGCAATTTGTGAATTCATATTCAGTATGTGTAATTCCTGTGAAACAATATGTTAATTCATATGCAGTATGTGAATTCATATACAACATGTTAATTCATTTACAACATGTGAATTTATGTGCAACATGTGAATTTGACATGTGCAGAGCATGTGAATTCATATGCAGTATGTGAATTCATATGCAACATGTGAATTCATATGCAGTATGTGAATTCATATGCAACATGTGAATTCATATGCAACATGTGAATTCATATGCAACATATGCAACATGTGAATTCATATGCAGTATGTGAATTCATATACAACATGTGAATTCATATGCAACATGTGAATTCATTTGCAACATGTGAATTCATATGCAACATGTGAATTCATATGCAACATGTGAATTCATATGCAGTATGTGAAATGCTGTTCAACATGTGAACCGTGGTGTGTGTTTCGGCACCTTCCTTCCAGGTAGTGATGCGCTTGTGTGAGGATCAGCGTCACTGCCGCGTGACCGCCAGTCCACAGGTCTTCGGAGAGGATCCATGTCCTGGACTGGACAAGGTTCTCAAGGTCGGATACCAATGCCAACCGAGTTAGTCGCTTCCTTTCGTCTCATCATCTATCCATCCATTCATCATAATATTGTTGTCATCATTATCGTCGTAGTCGTTATTGTTATCATTATCATATTGTCTGATTGTAATTGAATTTTTATGTAGCTCCATTTCAAGAGAGAGTGAGAAAAATGCTCCTGACTAGGGATGTTAAACGATAATCGGAAATCCGATTATCGGTTTCGAAAACGATAATCGGTTTTCATTATTGACACAACGATTATCGAATTCTGCCTCTTCTATATAAAAATTAGATATTGTTCCATTGTTATCAGCCAACGAGGTAATAGTAGAACCCCGAGTCACAGCGACGTATTATTGCCTCATATATATAAACGGATACTTCCACAGCCAACGAGGTAATAGTAGAACCCTCACAGGTGACCTATTATTATTCTGTATATAAAGATGGTCTTCCACAGCCAACGAGGTATAGTAGAACCCCTACGTACGATTTTAAATGTACGTTACCGTACATAGCTATTATCGGTTTTCAGTAACTTGCATTATATGATAATATATTAAATTTTCTATGAAGGCCAATAAAAACGATAATCGGTTTAAAATCGGATTTCTAAAACCGATAATCGGTTTGCCAAAAAAACGATATTAACAACCCTACTCCTGACCTAACACAATGAAACCACGATATAACATGTAACATGTTCCATTGTCGTCATTGTAATAGTTATCGTCATTGTCATCATCTGTCTTGTTGTTATCATTGTCGTCATTATTGTCAGTTCATCTGATGATGCTAGTACAAATGATGAATCGGAAAAAATGAATCACAGTTTGAGTTTCGTCGATTTGCATTTGAAGGTCATGTATCTCAGTTAATCAGGTGACAAGATTAGTAACATTTGCACATATGAGAACATTAATACACCAACCATGATCTGGTGCTCTGTTTCCCACCAATAACTCTCTCAACCGAATGCAAATTCCAAGTAAATGATCTGTGCTAACCACACCGTATATATATATATATATATATATATATATATATTATATATATCATTTAATGGGTGTGAATGACAAACCGCAATCATTAACAAACAATGAAGCCTCTCTCATCTATCAACATCGGATTTACGATTCATTTACCTAGGATTATGGTGTTTATTTCAACAAGATGTGTCTGGGTGTAAACTTTTGAAACCATCGATCTTTTATCTGCAGTTTGGTCTGTTTTGTGGTGGTTTAAGAGTTTGATAACTGTAGTTAAGTCAAATCTTTGGTTATGCAGACAGTGTGGCCTTGTGCAAAGAATGCCAGCTGACTGAATCCCACATAATGCACTGTGTGCAGAAATTGAAGGATAGAGTAACAAAGGAAGGAAGACTAGAACTGTTGAAGATAGACTGTATAAGTGTCGGCTTAATTGAGCAAGTCTTGAGCTAAGCATGGAAAGCGTGGGATTTGGCAAATGGCCAACAAGAATGGAGTTAATATATTCGCACCTTTGCGCCAAAGGTCAGGCGTCAGGAACTGGTGGTGATGATGGTGAATGGTGGTGATGATGAGTGATTGAGTGCGTCACACAGATTATTTCTTTAACTGATCACTATTGCATTCTTTATTTAACTGATCCATTCTTTATTTAACAGTTTAACTGATCCGTCTTCCATTCTTTCCTGAACTGTTCCATGTTCCAGACCGAACCACAAACCACGTCTCAGGAACGATATCCGGCCTGAATTCCGTTCTTCCGCTCTCTTATCGTTCACACTTAACATCATCTGGTTTGCACCAGATGTTGTTAAGTGAAGGACATCTATTAATCACTCCTCACGCTTTTCATAGAAAACCAAAGTCCTATACTCCTTAAAGAAATCTTACCCTGATCCATGCAGTCTGCTGCATTCCCATTTCTGTCCACCCAAACACACAATCCACGGAAACAACTCCTCTATCTGCCCATTCCCTTTCTGACTTCTGAGCAACTGAGTCTTGTTTTTCATTTCGTATATTTCTTGAGAGCCCTGCGATTTGACCCAGCACTCCTGAATAAGCTGGTGCCCTGCACTTGGTTTTTTTGTTAGCACTTAGAAATTTTTAAGTTTGAGGTCTGTGATTTATTACTATTATCGTATTCATAATTTTATTAAACTGACGATACAATAATCAGATGTTTTCATGTGCAGGAGAATTGATCACCAAAGTTGCCTGTAGAAACAGCTTTCTTGAAATCCGGTGTACATCATCGAAGCACATAGCCATCCATTCAGCTCTCTATGGCTATTCACCTGGATTCAGTGTTCCAGATTGTCCTGCAGAAACCAGCTATGATACAGGTAAGAACTCTTGACTCAGGTAATATTGTAAAGGTAAAGGTAGGACTTGTTTGCATTCTCTTTGTTCTTGGTTGTGTGTTTTGGGTAGGGAGAGGGATAGGGTGTCTTTGGACTGAGGCGCTTCATATACAATTGGAAGAGGATGGCACAATTGGTTTCTCATGATTCTGTAAACCTTGTTAATTTTCCAAACAAATATTCTATTTCAAGTGGTGCTATATAAATTGCGCATTACTGGTATTGTATTACATGTATGTTTATGTATTACATTACTTTATATTACACATCTCTTTCTTTTCTGTAGGTTGCCAGTCGTCTTGTTCGATGCAGATCGTTGCTCGGCTGTGTCATGGGCGACGGAGATGTCGTGTTGATGCAAGCGCCAACATTTTTGGAACACCCTGTCAGTCTGGAACGCCTGAGTATCTCATGGTTGTGTATGCATGTGGTAAGAAAACTTCTCAATGAGGTGAATTTAACGTGTTTAAAAAGGCTCTGTGTAGACAATGTCCAGATACGATGTTGTATAATTAGTTAGAGAAGAGGGTTCATTCTTTTTAGCCAGCTATCAAAAAGGAATTTAAAAGCATGGACTTGTTTGGCCACTGTGTATTCCATAGATGCACCCAACTCTTCGCATTCTGCCCCCATTCTCTTAAGCTAGCCATCAAAAAGGAATTTAAAAGGATGGATGTATTGGGCCACTGCGTACTCCACAGATGCACCCTTCGCAGTCTGCCCCCACCGAGACACAGAAGAGCAGACCACTCATTTTAGGTCAATCCTGAGAGGAGGCCATTTATGTATGTTTGTTTGTATGTATATATGTATGTATGCATGTATCTGGACTCTTGGTAGAGTGCCTGTTAAGTACCCCATAGAAGCACTGCCTGGGCTAGTAGCCATGGATACGAAGTGTTAGTGACTTCGTTTTCTTTGTCTTGCATATTATTATTCGGGTGGTTGCCAGTGCTTGTTCTACCCACCAACAGTACTTGGTCCAAGTCCTCAGTTTACACCTGAATTTGCTAGTAGGTTAAGCGATTTTAACGGAAGTCTTGAAACATCATTCTGCCTTGGCCAGGGTTTGAACCACTGACCTCTGCATTGACTCTCTCAAGTTACAGTCAGTGCATAATGGGACATTTTACAACATGTTCCTGTTTATGTAAAACGGTGAAATGTGCATATAGATTTTTCAAGTTGAATCAATTTTATTTTTGTCTTGTTGTGAGAAGAATGTTGTATCATCGTTGTTTTTAACCTGTTATTTGTTAAAGCTATTATAAAGCAGACAGTGGTGTTACAGAATTTTGTCCTATCCTGTAATTTTGTGAATCTTATTGGCTTAAACACCTGAATTAGTCCCATCAAGTTTTTATGCATGCTGTAATGAGTAAGCTGTTATTGACGCAAGCACCAGGTGCTTAGTCTTTTATTTACCCACTCTGTAATTTGTTGGATTTATGGGAGATGGCAGCTGGCTGTAATGACTACACAGCGGGCCTTGTATTCATGCCACTTAATAAATGCGACCTACTTAAAAGAATGCACCAACCATCTGCTGGATATGTTTTTTTAATTAGGTCCTGCTATTACATGGTTTTTGGATCACACAGCAAAATGGTTATTGGTTGTGAAGTGTCTGAGACTTCATTAATTATTTCTGTAAACCTTTATAATATTTGGGCAGGTTGTTTGCCGTTCTATTCTTGCTCTGGTGCTCTGCATTTTAATCTGTGTGCTGTTCTTTGCATTTCTAATTAATCTAATTCTAATTCATTTCAGTATTTGTTTAAATCGCTCTGGTTCTATGGATTTGTTTTAATATATGCTGGTTCTCTACATTTGTTTTCATTTGTGTTTTCTTATAATTCAAACTGGTTTTCTGCATTTGTTTTTATCTGCATTTGTTTTCATGGGGTGGTTCTCTACATTTCTATTTATTTAATACTTGCCCTGGTTTCCTGTTTTCTAGTGGCTTTGCGCACTCTGAAGGAGATCCAAGATGACCTTTTTCCATTCTCGCTTTGCCCAAAGGATGCAGAGGATGTGGCTGTAGCACTGACAAATGCTGATAAAGTGCTAGTAGCTACACGACCAGTGGACCAACTGAATGCTACCTCATCTCTCCCTTCAGGTAGTGACATATTCATAACCATTTGATGATGATGATGATGATGATGATGATGATGATGATGAATGATGATGATGATGATCTGATGATGATGAATGATGATGATGATATGACTATCATCATCATGATGATGATGATCATGATGATCATGATGATGATGATTTTCTTAGAAGAATGGTAAGATCGTCATTCCCTTAAGCTAGCGCTATTCTTAGAAGAAGAAGAGCAGCCATTAAGGGTATGAAGTGTTAGCGACTTGATTTTCTTAGCCTCTGCATATATAAGGGCGGTGGCCAGTCTTCTCCCATGCTGTCTCATCTTCCAACTGACAGTGTACGGTCAGTGTGCTCATTATAGCTGAGTTGGTTTAGGGGGCACAGGTGGAGCAGAAAATCTTGGACCAAATTTCTGCCCTGGTGTGGATTTGAACCCCAAACTCTCGATTGACAGTCCAGCACGCTAACCACTACACTATTGAGCACCCTTAATTCTTATATTCATCTTAATAACCATCATAATTGTATCCATCATCATAATTGTCTTAATCAATATCATTGTCTTCTTAATTATCATCTTAATCATTGAGTGGAGTCCTGTTGCTTATGGTTGTTCCTGGTGTTGCGGCACTGATTGTTGTTCTGTTGTTTGCGTTGCTCATAGAGTTTTTGCCAACCGTGAGCACACTGCCAACGACCGAGCCTAAGTCTTGTGCTGCGGCATTACTCGAGAGCATCATCTGGACTATGATCTACATCAGAGGTCTCCAGAACTCACGCTCTTCTTCTCAGACTTGACTTGTCTTTTATTGGTCGTAGCGTTGGTGATGATGAAGACGACGATAATGATTGATGATGATGATGATGATTGATGATGGTAATATTGTGATCTTAGGCGATGGAGTAAGGGTGATGTGGATGAAGAACAAGAAGGTCGGTGTTATGATGTTCATGGGATGCAGATGTCTAACCACATTTGAAAAGTGCAGTTGAATACACGTATGCATCTGAACATTTACTTGATGTAATGTAATAATGATGATGTTGATGATTGAGAAGTCCTTAAGAAGCGCTGTCTAAATGTCTGCATAGGTATGTGTAAATACCTAAAGTAGGTATGTGTAAATACCTAAAGTAGGTATGTGTAAATACCTAAAGTAGGTATGTGTAAATACCTAAAGTAGGTATGTGTAAATACCTAAAGTAGGTATGTGTAAATACCTAAAGTAGGTATGTGTAAATACCTAAAGTAGGTATGTGTAAATACCTAAAGTAGGTATGTGTAAATACCTAAAGTAAAAGATTATTGATGTATGTGTAAATACCTTTTAATGCCAAGTCTTCGCATAACTTTGTTCTTAAGTAGGTATATAAACTATATTATTCATAGTTTTCTGTAAATAGTTAATATTAGGTATCGTCAGAATTTCACAGCCCTTCCCCCGGCGGATACCCCTCAGTGGCCTGGCAAGCTGTTTGAATTGCCCGGCCTGCATTTCCTCCAGTGTAAATACCTAAAGTATGTATGTGTAAATACCTTCTTAAGTAGGCTGTCTTCTGGTTTCTCTCACCCATTGATTGCATTGCTACCTTACTGTCCAATGCATTACGATTTTTGACAGTGGGTTCAGCACCTTTGTGAGTTACTTAAAATGTGCTACATTAAATATTCTCATACATGCATACATACATACATGAAGAAGCCTTCCTTTGATGCCTTATGTGTAACTGCTAAAGGAGCTATAGAAGTGATTTGTCATTAGAAGTGAAGTCGTTGTCAAGGTAATTTATGACTTGGACTACTATTTCACAACCATTGACTGCTGCTTTATGTATTAGGATAATGGTGCTATAGAAGTCATTAGTTTAGATTATGTTATATAAGTTTTTGCTGTCAGTTTTTCTGAATTTTTGCTAAACATGTTCTGTCCATATTTGCAGATAACTTAGAGAAATTCTTGTTATACCTCATCCTTGCATTATTTGCTGGTGCGCTTCTCGTCCTTCTAGTCATCACAGTGAAACTCTCAGTTACTGTCCTACGCTATCGCCGACGACTGAAAGACCTAACGTCCATCGAAAGACCGCGCTCCCCAATGGAATCTTCTGCTGGAAAAAGAACATTCGAACTGGACGAAGGCGAGATCGTGATAGAGCAAAGCGTTCACCCGTCTCCGGAACCCGAACGGCAGCGGAGGGGCGCCCACCGAAGGACGCCGTCCCCTGGTAGCCCCGCATTCACCCACATGTGGGACAGCCCGGTTTTTGTCCACGTCGAGTCGCCCCATGAGAGCCCAGTTCTCGGTCAACAGGTGCCCCCGAGTCCTTCGCACGAAAGCCCCGTTTGGGTCCGTGTCGAACCGGAAACTACGAGTTCTCTTCCACTTTCTGTTTCACTGACGGAAAGCCCCGTGTGGCGGCTTTCCGAAGAGCGAGCGACTCCAGAGTCGCTTCCGGCTGCTCCCCCGAGCTCTCCAACTTCGCAGTTGTTAAATGGAAGTCGACCTCTGGGTGAAACACGATCTCTCTCTGTGTCCTACTCGAATCCGTATCGTCACGACCCTTACCGCAGTGAGAGGCGATCACACTCAGTTAGACCATCTCTCCGCCGATTGCCTTTTGATTGATGTGATATAAAATTTGTTGCCAATCAGCATTTAACCCTTTAATTCCAAGAGGTGCTCAGTTTTGAAGGGCATGAGATTTGTGTGGCCTTGGTCTCAGATTTTATTTATGTTTTTTAAAGATTTCTTGGAAACAACAGATTTTTAAAGAATTTTCTGTTCGTGAACTTAATTTCAAATTTTTTTATTTTCTTATATTGTTCATCCTTCATAACATTTAAAAACCTGATTTGTCATATTATTATTCTATTTATTTTTATAATTTTAACTTTGCTTTTACATTTTCGTGAAATTGCCTTCATTTTTGTGAAATTGCCTTAATTTTTGTAGCTGTAATTTGTTACATTCTTTTAACTTTATTGTTTCTAATATCATCATCAGTTTAAGCACCTGTGAGGTAACTTTGAATGGGGCTTAACCATTTACATCCCTGCCCCAAATTTCATCATATTGAAACAATCTGGACTTGAAGGGTTAAAAATTTTACGCAACTTCACTGCAAACAGTGTTCTTTGGGCATTCGCTAATACTCAGCCATTTGTCGGCAGGGCCTGACTTTTATTTGACGTTGCTGCTGAACAATTTTTCCACAAAGGTGCCACATTAGTTTTTTTTTCGTATTTTTATATACAATTATGATTTATTTGTATACAATTTGCAATCAATTATGCAGGCTGTTGATGGCCTGACATTTTGCAACGAATCAGTGAGTCAAAATGCAGGAAATTGAACTTCGTGCAGAAAGTTTTTACATAGAGCAGGAAATTGAATGTAGTATAGAAAATTGAACCTAGAGCAGAATATTGAACCTAATAGCTGTGGAGGGATAACTGTCTCCTTATCCACGCTGCTTGTTGGTCTTGAGTCAAACAGTTGCCAGCTTTGTATTTGTTAGCATATTGGTTTGAGTAAAATGCTATTTTTCAGTCAGTATTACTTAATTTAAACATTAATTACGACAGAGGTCATCAGAGCTTCATTAGGAATTTCTTGAAGTGACTGATACAATGGCATATTGGTAATGCTGTGGCCTTTTACCACCGAGGTTAATTTGAGTTTCTATTTTTAATTTGCAGATTCATGTTGTGCCTTGGTTTTGCGTGACATTTCGTTTTATATTTTGAATAATTAGAGCGATCATTTTCAAAAGGACAACTTTAGAAATGTTTCTAAGCATCATGTTGGCAGTAGTCTTTTGCTGGTTGGGCTAGAGCTTTATTTGGAAATTTATTTGCTCAATTGGCTTTAAATGTAATTATGGAAAATTCTAAATTCTTGACAAAATCAAGGGCATTGCTGTATTCATAATTGGGACTTTAGTATAGCTAAATGTAATTAAAGACAACGAGCATGTTTACAATTACTTTACATTGCAAATGTATGCACTTCTTGAACGCATATTTAAATCTGTAGCTAGAATACTTGTTGTATATACTTGGAACTTATTTTTTCATATACTTGGAATGTAGTGACATAGGCCTAATTACATGTGTAGTTATAATAAAATGTGTATTTTATGTATGCATGTTGACATTTATTTAAGTCCTGGTATGAACCACTCTAATGCATTGCTGTTAAACTTGCAACATGATCTTAGTGTCCTAGAAAAGCATCCAGTCCATCTATGATCGAGTGACAGTCTTGAAGATTATACTTGAAGATCCACCTGTACAATCAGATCTTGGAAGACATGAGTTAACAAGGACTGTGGTATAGTCTGGTCTGGTGATCATTGTTGTAATGAAATTCAAGCTATACAAGTTTGCACAATAAAGTTTGCTGTAGGATGCACAATCATGCCTCCTATTGTACGCTTTTGAATTAATGGCAGATGTAATAAAATTGGTTCAGTGCATGGCTGGATAATGTATATTGTGTTCAAGTGATTTATATTCTCGATTATCGCTGTGCTTTGTAGGTGTTTTCTGTATAAATTCAGCGATGCATATTGTCGTGTCACTTGAAGATTGTTATGTGTGTCAGCTTTTCTTATTTGAAGTGTAACATTAGCATATCTGCATTTAACCAAAGGCATAGATTAATACTGATTCTGTTTGCTAGTTTTTTAATCAGCTGAGGAGCTTCGTTGCTATGCTCTAAATTTACGTGGCCCAAGCTCTAATTGCAATGTCTAAAAGCAGCCTGTCACAGATGTTTCTAGAACATTATTTGACATATATTGTTTGGCAATAAAACACTGCCTCACTCACTCACGGTATTCTCATTTGCAGTTGCCTGGATTTTGAACTGTATGACATAAATTTGCAGTGCTAATCTTAGAATAACCTCAGTAGCATCATTATAATACAACTGTAGTTTGATAATACCCTCCGTGCAAAGTTCAGAATAATACAGTGGATACATTAGCTGACTTTCAAAGTAAAAACTGCGGTCTAAATTCATTATGTGTCGAGCAGGTCAAGTTGAAATATAAGTAGACCAGTGTGACCTGAATACGGGTATTTGTTGAGATTTGACCTGGGACAGAGGAGTTTCAAATCCAGATTCAATCTGCATTTCAGTCTAAAGAGAGTCAGCAATTCTGATTTTACTTAACCACTGCTGTACCGTGAGATGTGCTACATCAAGTGTCTTTACATGCAACATACATACATACATACATACATGCATACATACATACATATATCGGCTGTGACTTCATGGCATTTCACGTAGGGCATTAGCAGTACTTATAACATCTGTCATCAAGATAAGAAACTTTCATTTCAGCAATTTTTAACAAAGTGAACTTGAAATGTCAGAACAAACTTTTTCTTGGCACCATTGTTGCTAGCAATAGATTTCTTTCGAATTGGTATGGTACAATAACAGTTTCTGAATTTTGGTCACTCAAAAAGATGTGCAAATTAAACCAACTACAACAAAACACAAAATATTTAACTGTTTTGCAATCCTTTGAAACATATGTTCTGACTACTTATTTGGAACAGCAAACTCTGTTACTTTACAATTTGTTTCACCTATGTCAATTGCCATTTGATACTTTTTCTTGGTTTGTTTTGTCATTTTCATCCATTTAGTCACTAGAAACCTTTGCCTTTTTGGACATCTGATTCTTTTCTTTGTTAAAATTGATTTTTCTTTTGGTAAATTGCATCCTGAGTTCTAATTTTCCCTTGCTTGGCTTACATGATCTCCTAGGTTGAATTCTCATGAAGTCTCTGTTTGCATTCTGAATATCTGTGCCAGAATCTATTTCTGTCTTGATTCTTATAATCTGCTCATGACCAAATATGACCTCTTCTTTGATTGTGATGCTTTTTGAAGATCTTTGTGTTTGCTTTTGTTGTATCTCTTTCTTTACGTTTACAATTTCTGTGTGAGAATCGATTTCCTGCTTAAATCTGATAATGGGCTCATCACTGGACACTTCTCTCTTGATATTTTGAATTTTACACGATCTTGTGGGCTGCTTTCTTTGCATTTCTTCATTTGACTTCAGAGTTTCAGTGTTAAAAACAGGCTCTTCCTTTATTCTGATAATGAGCTCGTTGCTTGTTGGTTTAACATCGGCATCATTATTTACACCAGGCTCAGGTTTAACAATTACATCTGCTCGTTTATGGTTTGATTTTAATGAAGAATGACTTGCCTTTCTGCTAGTTCTGGTACATGATGGTTGAGGCAAGTTGCTAGTTTCTTGCTGCTCCTGTGTCATAGTATTGAGCACTGTAGAGCTGACATCATTATTCAATTCCTCAGCTTCTTCTTTTATATTGGAAGTCTGGGAACTAGAACCACTAGCAGCTTGCAACATTGTAGTTTTGTCTGATTCTTGGAACTCCTGAATAAATCGATCCCATACACTGTTGCGCTCCTTTGCCAAGTTAGACCACATTTCGCTATCAAATGTCAACTCGGCGTTTGTTTCATGGTCGGGCGATATTCTTTTCAGTATCTTCTGAGCAAGTCGTTCAGATTTGGCAAGACGTCGGTGGTGGAATTTTAATGTTCTATCGAAATTGAAGACAAAATCCTCCATGTTCTGCTTTATATACATTGAATTGAATTGTTTATAAATGTCCTCTGCCTCTTGCTTTATTCTCTCGTCAATTTCATATCTCTGCATTGGTTCAAGTATAGCTACTAACACCGGATATTTCAGCAGCAGTGAGGCACTGACTTTCTCTCGAACGTTGCCAAATAAAGACAAACATTTCTCATAATCTTCTTCACCTTCGGTAAGACTCTTTACTTGTTCAATCAGTGTTTCTAAGATAGAGACTTCATCATCCAATGTCTTCAGTTTGTCTTCATATGTGTTTTGCATTGTGTCTTCGGATGTCTCCTCAAATCCTGCTTTCGTGACAGACATTTCTGTGCTTTTGGACTCATTTTTCTGATTTTCACAGCGCAGCAAGTTTCTAGCACTTGCAAGTGTCTCCTGCTGTTCCAAGAAATGTTTAATACCAGTGATCTCTTGCTCATTCTCTAACAATGAGTTTGCAGCAATTGTTGAAATCTGATTTTCCTTACTAGCCTTTGCTTTTCCCTTGCCTAATTTACTTTCGGATGTTGCTGACATTTTGCCTTTTCTTGACACTGATTCAGAAGTTGTTTTGCTACTTTTTGTGAGAACAGACTCGTTAATTGTGCCACTTCCACATGTACTAGGTTTACCTTTACTTTTAACGGTTTTATTATTGCATTTTGCAGTTTTGTCATTGATTGGCAATAATTCGTTTCCGCCTGTTGTTGATTTCGGTTCATTTGTTGCTGAATTGTTGCTTGTGTCTGATGTTGCTGCTTCAGCAGTGTTAAAACTGATGCTTTCTGTAGAGGAATGACTTGTTCTGTTGTCTTCAGCTACTGCAGTTTCTTTAGTGATTGTAGTGCTACCATTCTCAACTGAAGCTACTTTGGCAGAGCATGTCTCAGTTGCAGGAACTGATTCTGTTGCTGTTTCAACTGTTCTCTGTTTCTCACCAGTTTCTTCTGATAGAGGAAGTTTACGTTTCTTGTTGCCAAACAGTGGTTTGTATTTTATAGGAGCTTCAGAACGTGTGCGCTTTTCAGTTGCATTTGGCTTTGTTACTGTAATGTTCTGTTTTTCAGCAGTACACACATCAGATGAATCGTCGACGTTTTTAATTTCTTCTTGGATAATCTCGGACCTCCCAGCGCTGCAACTTAATTCTCTCTCTTTCACCTCATCAGTATTTAATGTCTCCACAAAACTGTTTTGTGAAAGTGTGTCAGAGAGATTTTTGTATTGTGTTTTATTACACTCGAGAGAATTAATTGGAGAACTTTCTGTGCAATTTATCTGCATTGAGTCAGCTTCAAATTCTAGGTCTTTTGTTTGGAAAACAATGTTTGTGCTGTCACGGTCATGGCTAGCCAAATCTGCTGCTATTACATAGATTTTAGCATCTTCTTGGGCATCCAGTGAGACTTGACTACATGAATTAGCATTGTAGGAGAGATTTAATTCATCAGTATCACCATCTTGGTCAATGCTGGAGTCTTTTCTTTCTGAGCTGATGTTTTCACACGCAGGGACTGGGTTTTCTTCGAAGACATCAGGCACCGTCCAAAGGGAATTTGTCTGATCCTCGAGTTCAAAATAATTCTCTAGGTTCTCGGGTAAATCCAGTGGTACTGCGTCTACATCAGTGTCAAGGCTTTCAATGGCGGCCTTTAGGTGATCCTCTTTGAGTATCTCGTTAATAGATGGCGCCAGGTATGTCCAGTCATCATGAAAGTTAACCTCCACAGATTCTTGTGACAAGCCAACGTGCTGAACATGTTCTGCCATTTCAGCAAGTTTTTGCAACAAAAGGCTGTTACCTGGAACATTTCAAAACGGGTTTGCATTGAAATAGCACATCTCAAGAAACAGGTCATAGTAGTTTGTTATGTTTTACTTACTTAGCGATAATATTGGAGATTTCTTACAGTGGTAGTAATATTCTCTGTACAGTTGACGCTACTTAAGTGCATGATAAGTACATAATTCACTTATGTGCATAGCTGACCGGTCCATTGTAGCCTTTTGTAGGTTATTTCCAGGTATGCGCATATTGCACGTGTGCATAATTCGGTTATGTGCATAGCCAAGTACGGCCCGTGATGCATTGCTCGGTGTGTATATCAATCCGCTTAATTGCATAGACAGTTTAGAACATTCTGGCTGCCTAGAAAGTTCGCTTCTTAACAGCAATTGACTGCAGCTGTACGATACTAAGGTCTGTCTTCGCTGCACTGTGGTCCGTATCAGCAGGTGACGTAACATTGTTTAATACTGGTCAAAATTCCCGAATGTGCAAACCGTATCATAAACATTGAGCTTAGATTTAGCCTACTTCACCTGAATTGTTACTGAAGGCATTATAATATATAGGCTCCGTCTCTGTTATTAAATACCAGTACATTTAGCCAATTTTACACGGTTCATGTGAACTTTTACGTGCATAAGTCGGTTAACCGTTAAGTGCATAGGTTCAAGGCAGTCCCAAGGCTGTGCCCTTAAGGGGCGTGGACTAAAGGCCTACATGTATAGAAACTTCTAAGAGATTCCGTTGCGCTTCCTCGCAATAAACTACTTTGACAAACAGTTCTCCACAAAATTCGCTTGCTTAAAAATTTAAAAACTGAGGCTGGTGAGTGATATTTAAATATGTGAGAGGACCTGTCACAGACCTAGAAATTATTATATATAATTCCTCAAAGTAAATGTTTATTGTTTTTAGAGTTATATTCTTGTAGCTTGCAAGATTCCTATTTTGTTTAGGTGCGCTATAAATGACAGTCTAATAATAATAATAATAATAATAATAATAATAATAATAATAATAATAATAGCTGTCAATTGAGTCGAAGTTCGGCATTTCGTTAAATAGCGCCGTTGCAGAGCAACACTGCATCGAAATCAAAATACAATTAAATATAGCAAGTACACATACGTGGATATAAAATAAAAAATACCGAACAATAGATCAGAATTTGTTGTCAAATCGCGAAATTACAAACGATTTTAAAAGCAAACTTCAGGTCTTAGTCCAAAGAACAACACTGTCGTCGTCTGCTGCTTAACGCGGGAATTGGTTGATTCATAGATAACGCATCGTGGAATCCACACCGTAGCAATTCATAAGTAACTGTTGAACCTGGGACTAATATCACAGTATAAAATAATTATAATTATTTATGCTGTGCTAATATCTAGGTTTATATATTAACTCGGAAACAAATGCCTTTGCTTAATCATATTTTTATTCTGAAATAATGAATGGCAGATATATACTTGCTCTTTAGACTGCCAGATATTATTATAGAAATATAGACTAGTGTCTCTACTACCGTATTATGCTAAATTTGTTTATCCATACGTTGTTTTAATTAAAATACACGTTAGCAATCACTTGATGTCGCCAATGTTAGTTTTTCACTGACGTCGAAAATCAATGCCTAGGTCGGCATCTTCCTTCGGTCGATACCTCTAACTCTGTACGAGTTCCTTGCAATTGAGCACCAGCACCAAACGTCCAGTTACGCCGACAAAGTAAATGAGTATTTAATTGACCATTAACTTTTATCTGATTGGGTTAAGTTAGTCAGCCCATAAAGATTAAGCACACTTCAAAGCATAGAGTTTAGTGGGTATAAACTTGGGCTGGTACTGATTAAAATCAAATTAGCCTAATCGATTAATCTCCTAAATTTAACTTCGATTAATCAATTAAATTCGATTAATTTGGTATCTGTTACGTAAAGTGTGAAAACTGTTTAAAATGTAGCCTAGTCACTGAGTCAGTTAGACCTACTAGGCCTACTCTGTTTCTACAAAAAAGCTCCAGTCAGTTCACATTCTGAATGTAGGCTAATACGTCAGCGATATGTTTGAACCACGGTAAGCGAACTATTTATTGCAATAAAGATAGTGTATTTTGTTGCCATCTTCGACTTTTCCATCAGCATTTTACCTTAAATGCAAAAATTCCTTAATTTTCCACTCAAATGTTTTGCATTACCCGTATCTGATTATCATTGTTCGCTATGAAATTATTGTTTGCTCCGGAAATGGGTCGATGGGCGCTCGACATCATGAAATAGGCCTAAGTAAAAAAATTAATCAAACAAACCGAAATTAATCGATTAAAATTTTTAACGATTAATCGATTAATTAATCGTTAAAATCTGCAACCCTAGTAGGCCTATAAGCCTAAACAAAACAGGGTTGAAAAACCTCAGTTTAATTTTGCCTATGTAACCGGTGCTGGCTTTAGGTATAGGCCCTATAGGCCTAGGCAGGGACGTAGCGAGACTTAAATTCGAGAGGATCTCGAAGCAACTTCGCAGACCATTGGCAAAATCCTGGTCATTGGTCAATGGAAGTTCCAGTATATAGAAAAGCAAGAGTAGGCAACTGCCTCCTCGTGCCTCAATGTAGCTACGCCTATGGGCTATAGGCCTATATGGGCTAGGCCCTAGGCGATATATAAGAACAGACGAGATCAGTTCAGATTAGATCAGCTTGGATGAGAATTTGTACACTATGGCCTATGGGCCTATACGTGGACAACAGACGATCCTGTCCTTTCAGCGTGGCTTCCTTTGTTGAGGCTCTGGTCTTCAAATTCTGCCGTAAAATTACGGTCAAATCCTGGCAGCTTTGAACAACGTCAATACCCGTAAAATAACGGTGGACCGTAATTTACGCTAGACCGTAAAACTTACGTTCATATGCCCGTAAAATTTTACGGTCAGCGACTGTATTTTGAATATATTTCACCGTAATTTCTACGGTCATGTCTCGTAATTTTCTTGCTTTTGAATGTTTTCCACCGTCATTTCTACGGTCATGTCTCGTAGTTTTAATGTTTTTTAATGTTTTTCACCGTAATTTCTACGGTCATGTCTCGTAGTTTTAATGCTTTTGAATGTATGTTACCGTAAATTCTACTGTCATATCTCGTATTTTTAATGTGTTTCACGGTAATTTCTACTGTCATATCTCGTATTTTTAATGTATTTCACCGCAATTTCTACGGTCATACCTCGTATTTTTACAGCTCTGGAACGTATTTCGCCGTAATTTTTACGGTCATGCCTCGTATTTTTAATGTTTCTGAATGTGTTTCACCGTAATTTCTACTGTCACGTCTCGTATTTTTAATGTTTTTCACCGCAATTTCTACGGTCATCTCTCGTATTTTTATTAGTTTGGATAGAATTTCACCGTAATATCCACTATAATGCCTCGCATTTTTATGCTTTGAAACATTCGCAAAGTAGGAACATTGGCTCATAAAAACAAGGTTGGTGGTTAAAATCTCCTCAATAGGTGAATGTCATTCATCTCTTCCATGCTTTGACTTCGCATTAGGAAAGCATAAATTTGGAAACTATTCAGAGGCCTTGACAATCCAAGAACAAATCATTATTGAAGGCAATATTCTGTTATTTATTACCTAGAACAAGCTCTTTATTAAAACAAAAATGGAATCACTCTCCAGTTAAAAAAAATAATTTACAGAACAACATTTTAAAGTAAGCAACTCTTTAAAATCTTACTATAACTGCACAAACACTTTACAAACAATACCACGCACAAAAAAGCAAAATTTTCATCTTATTGTTTAAAAGAAAACACTAATATACACAACTTTAAAAAACCTTTCAAAACTTCATTTTCTACAGATAAACTACAGGAAATTAATTGTGAGATGTAGGGTAGAGCAACCGTTCTGAGCAATGACAAAACTTTCAAAATGTTAAAAAACTTAATTCTCAAAATGATTACGTAACTTAAGTCTTTAGGTTCTTTAAATGAAAAAGCTCCTTCAAACCTGAACAGAAATTAAATACTCGGTTGTCGCTAAAATTTAACTGTTTGATAGAAAATAAAATTCCATAGCACACAAGCAAATGTTTTGAACTCTTCAGTTTGAACGCGAACGAAAACTCTCAAAATGGTTGGAAAAAAACTGAACTCTCAATATGATAAAAAGAATTTATGTCTTTAAGATCTTTAAATGAAAGCTATGCAGAGTTCCTTTAAAATCTCAATTGCTCAAAGCAAATTTAAAATAATAATCCGATTTTTATAAATGTTAATTTATTTAAACGGCATTTTTAAGGTAAACGATTACTTCGAAATCACTTATTGGTTAGAGCAACCACTCTCAACAATGACAAAACTCTCAAAATGATAAAAATGATTAAGTCTTTTGGCTATTTAAATGAAAACGATTCAAAGTTCGTTCGTTAGAATCAAACTGTTTACTAGAAATAAGCCCACAAAACAAAAATTTTTAAATCTTCTGTCGTGATACTGTGCAACATAAAAGCTAACATGCATAACGTTTCCAACAATAAACAAATCCTTCATAAATCATAATCATCTGTAAATAGACTATATGAAGCACATGATAAAGATGTCAATTTCTAAGCACAAACTTAATAATTCAAGTCATTACACTAAAGAACATTCTCAGCAATTGGTTAGAGCTCTGAACGCGGACCAACACTCTGAGTAGGATAAAAAAAGGACTCAACTCTCAATATGATAAAGCCACTTAAAGTCTTTAGGTTCTCTAAACGAAAACTATGCAAAGCTCCAATAAAATCTCAAATCTGAAAACAAATTTAAAAACAATAGTAATCCAATTTTAAAAATAATTATTTGCAGAAACAATATTTTTAGGATAACTTTGAAACCAGGTATTGGTTAGAGCAACCGCTCTGAACAATGACTAAACTCTCATAATGATAAAAACTTCACGCTCAACATGAAAAAAACATCAGTCTGTAGGCTCTTTAAATGAAAACTACGCAAAGCTCTTTCCCTAAAATCAAACTGTTTACTCGAAAATAAAATTTCCGAGATCACAAGACAAATGTTTTATAGTCTTCTGTCATAATACTGTTCTACATAAAAGCTAAAATACCTAACGTTACCAAAAGTAAACAAATCCTGCACAAATTATAATCTTCTGCATAATAGTTAGAAGCACATGATAAATTTATATGTCAATTTCTGAACACAAACTTTAAAATGCAAGTCATCACATTGCGGAGCATTGTCAGCAATTGGTTAGAGCTCTGAACGCGGATAAAAACTCTGAGAATGATAAAAAAAACTCTCAAAATGATAAATCAGCTTTAGCCTTTAGGCTCTCTAAACGAGAACTATGCAAAGCTCCTTTAAAATCTCAACTCTGAAAATAAATTTCATAATAACAGTAATACAGTTGTACTTTTTCGCAATCAATTTCATTGCTTTTAAATTGTCACATTACACAGATCATGGACTACAACCATCTAGGAAAAAATAGAACTGCAATACAAAAAAGATATAAGGAGGTAGATTAGACTGTTAGTCTGCTATGCCTTTTACCCCAAAGTTTAGGGGAACATCGGGACAACATGCTGGTGCAAAGTCGGCAACACAGCTACAAAATAATAACCAATAGCCCAATTGGCCCAATACAACAAACATACAGAAAGCGAACATTTTCCAGGTTTTCAGTTTTGCCTGCTAGGCAGAGGACATAACGCAAAAAGGAGGACGTGTCCCAATTTGTTGGACGTCTGGCATCCCTAGTGTAGAAAGAGAAGCATTTATAAAGAATGGAGTGGGTGGATCAAGGTAATATTTCCTGACTTCGTTTAAGTTGAATTACATATGCCAATAAAGAACTTAATTAGCGCTCTACAGCGTGAGGCTCCGATATTTATGGTACATTGTTTGTCAATTTAATTTTTAAACAAACAGGAAAAGCAACCTGTTCTACTACATAAATGTACATAAACGATGTAAAACACTTGCAAAAAATTCCAAGTACAAAATAAAATTTATATGTATCCATCACTGTTGCAATACTGTTAAACATGTAATTTTCAGCTGTTCACAAACACCAATCAGTTATATTCACTACATAAAAACATTAGCAAACAAATCCACATTAACTCAGCCACTCAAAGTCTGCAATACTTTGAAACAGCGTAACCACTTTTGGATTTAGATTGTGACTCTTCTTTTTCTCGACCTTCTCTACTCGACTGCCTCGTTCAGG
>JACEVL010000124.1:2722500-2767500 GCA_020284085.1 Aporrectodea caliginosa | reverse complement strand
CAGTAATTATAAGTTGGAAGGGATTAATAATAAAGTACATTTTGCAAATCTATGCCCAAACTTTATCTGTGCTTTTACATATACATATATTCATAAGTAAATACATACAAACAAACAAACATAATTATATACATACAGACATACATACATCCAAGCAAATATACAAACATACACACAATCATACATAAATTCATACATACATACATACATCCATATATATATATATATATATATATATATATATATATATATATATATATATATATGCATATATATATACAAGACATATATATTGTATTATGTATCCATACAAGACACATGCATATGTACATCATACATTGTATTATGTATATACATACAAGCACACATACATATGTACATACACACATACTTGTATACTGTAACTACAACTTCTATAGCATCGTCAGTAGCAACTACTTCTAAGATGCTTTACACACTGTCAAAAATGTGATGACAAATATTATATACATACATATATACATACATATTTATTTGCAGTGGTCCCCTAGGAAGTTGAAGGCTGAATGAACCTTATGGGGCTATAGAGGGTATGGAACCCACACGCTTATATATAATCTTTCAATAGATCTAAGTGTCATACGGCAATCAGTTACACAAAGTAAATGATATAATTTCACGTTTTATATAGAATCCTAGGAATGAAGTTGGTATCATCTTCATCAGGAAGTTTAGTAAATCTAAGGTTTCAACCAACAATTGAAAATACTGACTTAAAATTTAACACGTTACATTAGGCGAAGATCTAACGTGTACGGCTGCCATGCCAGGCGCCCATCTTCGAACACTCATAGATACATACATACATGCAGACATAACTGCCTATATATATATACATAATTATTTGCAGTCGTCCCCTAGGAAGTTGAAGGCTGAGTCAACCTTCTGCGGCTATGGCGGATATGGAACCTTCAGATCTTCGTGCCAGTGTGTTACCATATATACAAACATACATACATACATACATACATACATACATACATACATACATACATACATACATACATACATACATACATACATACATACATACATACATACATACATACATACATACATAATATATGCAATCATACATGCACTGATATATACAAACACACATACATAATTATGTGCATGCAAACATATGTACATATATACACAAATGCATACATATATACACATATATGCATACATAACATGCATATTAACAAACAAGGATAATAATTATTATATTATAATAATAATTATTCTTGTTTGTTAAATTGAATTAACAAGTATGTATTAAGATAACATGATATAGTATTAATAGCTGATAATAAGCTTAACAGGAGTCGAATTTAACTGAATGACAGCCTGCAAGGTGCCCATCTGTCCTACTGCTCATTTACAGCGGTTACCTAGGGAGTTGAGGGCTGAGTAAACATGAAGGAGCTGGAGGGTATCGAACCCTGTGTCCTTCTGATCTTCGTGCCAGCGTGTTACCATTCAACAATCTCCCGCCCGAATGTATGCATGTATACATACATACATACATACATACATACATACATACATACATACATACATACATACATACATACATACATACATACATACATACATACATACATACATACATACATACATACATACATACATACATACATACATACATACATACATACATACATACATACATACATACATACATACATACATACATACATACATACATACATACATACATACATACATACATACATACATACATACATACATACATACATACATACATACATACATACATACATACATACATACATACATACATACATACATACATACATACATACATACATACATACATACATACATACATACATGCATGCATACATACATACATGCAACATACATACATGAAGGCCTACAGTATAGACCTATATTGTGTACGTGTTATGTTAGAGGAAATAAAAGTTAAGGTTTTACCTTCTTGAAAAAGCTCACAGTGACAAAAACTTCAATCAAGCCAAAGGCAACTGATTCAAGGCAATTGATTCTAAGCAACTGATTCAAGGCAACAGATTCAAGGCAACAGATTCAAGGCAACTGAACAAGGCAACTGAACAAGGCTCCACAACTTATATATCAGTTGAGCGGGAATACTTGGTGGGCTACCCTAGGTCGTTATAGAGTGTCATTAGCGGTGTAGGGGTCCTTCCTTAGAACAGATGTTCAGATTATCGTGGTCTGCAGGGTGGGTTTATTGCCTCAGCGGGTGGTCCGTTGGGGTTCGTCAGGGTGATTAATTAGATGTCATCAGTAACGGTTTTGATTATCCATGGTTCGTTCCTGTACGGTTTTCATTTAAAATTTCAAGTACAGAAATTCACTCCCCAAAACAATGACTTCACCTAAATACATTCATTCAATCAATTTTTATTAGTCCACAACGAGCAAAGTATAATCGATGAGTTATGTGTTCACCAGTTTAAAAACCAAAAGCAAAGGAACAAGAGAAATAAGAATTATTTATGAACTCGAGAAACGTCACGTGATAATCTTTATAAACTTCTCTGAGTAGGGACCAAGGGAGACCCAAAAGGAGCGGGAGCCCTGCTTAGAATGGGTCACCCAGGTGTACACTACAAAGATGGTGATTTGTTTTCAGTATTCGAGGATAACTCATAGTTTGTAGTTCCATGAGTATTCATATTTACCTAAAGTGCATGTTTTATATTTATTTTAAACAGCATCGTACATATGATCAGCTGTCCCTATGTCCTGGAATTATCATCCTACTATGATTCGTTCCATGATTTTAACAGGGGCTATTGTTGCCTCTGCTGCTGGTCTTAAAGACTTTTTCCAGTGGGCTCTTCACACTGGGAGCCCCTCTGATTTGGTGGTAATGGAAGAGGCGCTTTAGAAATCCACAAATACAATAAATACAATACAATAAATACAATAAATACAATACTATAAATACAACACAATAAATACAATACAATTACATATACTACACCAATAGCCTCTACCCCGCCAGAGACACCGACACCCCACAGGTACAAGACTTGTACTATACGCTGCTGCACATATACGCCATCAACGCACCAGATGACATTCCAAATCTTACACCACAGACACCTCCATGCACACAGGGTCACTGAACTATGCCGATAATAATCTGCCTAAATTATTAGTCAATTTTTACGACGCATTAGCCCAAGGACGGGGATGAGATGTATGTAGGTGCATATGTGGGTGTGTATATGAATTATTTGAATGGTATATAGGAATTGTATAATAGGGGTATATACATATGTACATGTATGGAGATGGGTACATGTACATGTGTATATATATCCCTATACACTTCAATCATCGTCGATATGACGGCGTCGTAAAATAAACGTTGTAAACCGGAGATGGGTATATGTATATGTATTATGTATGTGTATATTTATAGGCATATGCATGTGTAGATATATATAGGTAAATATGGATGTATATAGGTCGGTGTATGTATGTGGTGTAATGTGGGTATGTCTACATACATACCCACTAGGTATGTATAGGCATACGGGTACATGTGTATGGACACATATGCATGTGAATATGTACGTATACAGGTACGCATATATATGTTTATATATGCGCATATATGTATATATGGGCATGTGTGTTTGTGGAGGTATGTATGTGCATATGTATGTGTAAAACGTATGGGATATATATATCAACTGATATATGAGGAATGTGTTTATAACAGGGTTGCCAGATACACGAGTAGCCAAAGGAGGACACAGAGAGAGACGGCTGGTCCCCTGGGTTTCGGGCCTGGTCGTATCAGATGTTTATGGATCGTTAACTCCCTGTGAGGGTTTCGCCGGCCCTTGGGTGGGGGATGGAGTGGATAGATAAGCTTAATATTTCCTGACGCAGTTTAAACTGAATCACATGTGCAAATATTAAAACTTATTTAGCGCTCTATTATAATAGTGTGAAGCTCCAATCTTATATGACCAAAACATTGGTTGTCAACGTGATTTGAAGACAAACAGGAAACGTATGGTCACTAAGAAATACAAAGCGCCTGTTAGGAAAGTTATGAGCGCGCATAGGCCTATTTTTAAATCTTTCCTCACGTTTATTTTAACTTGTAAACAACACTACATAATTTCTTCAAAACGTGCTATTACTTTCTAACTACCTCACGTATATCATTTTGTAAAATTATCACTATTTTAATTATTATTGATCATCACCTTCCTCACCCTCATTATCATCATCATCATCTATAGAGTCATCATTATCATCTACATCGTCGTCATTATCATCATTCTTATCATAATTGTTCTTATCGTCATCACTGTCATCATAGTCATGTTGCTATGATATTAATATACACTACCACTACTATTACTATTTCTCAATTATGTTTCTATAATTAATATTATTTTTATTATTATTTATCATTAATAATACTACTAGTACTACTACTACTATTACTACTACTACCACCACCACCACCACCACCACCACCACCACCATTATTATTATTATTATTATTATTATTATTAATTTTATTTATTATTATTAATTTTATTTTTTATTATTAATAATTTGATTAATATTAATGCAAAGGCCTCCGTTGATGTTGCCAAATCATTTCTCACTTAGCCTACAAGTACCCAAGTTAGATTACTTAATTCTATAAATAAATGACAACTCTTTGTAATGATTTAGCAAACGTTCTATTTAGATTCAAGATCCTACTCTAGTATTCTAGTAAATGTCGGAGCTAGCTACGAGCTTCCGGCATTTCAGCCTTCGACAGGCAATGACACTCCGAGAGTCTGGGTATGTTGCGATGGCCGTCTAGGCCCTTGGTAAAGGTTCGTGATATGCACATCTATAATAGTACAGGAGTCCCATACGAGCGGTAGGTGACGTTTCTCGAAGCATCGGTACGGTAGTTTAGGTAATGCTCCACAGGCGGTGTTTCTCTTGCGTCGGTTGTTTAGGAATCGTTCGGTAGTTGGCGACCCGTGAGTAGATAAGATAGTGGTCAAGATGGCGGTGTTTTGCAGTCATATGGCGTTGCCAATGGATGGAAGACAGGCACGGTCTAGGAACTAACTAGGTTAGGTTTAGGATAAAATAGACGGGACAATGCTTCCGTCTATTTTATCCTAAGACTAACCTAGTCCTTTGGACTTTGCTGTATGTATACTGGCCTCGATGCCGGGACAAAGCTCTGCACGTGCAGGATTAGCACGAGCCATGATGAGAATTGAGGACATTGCCTTCGTCCCTTCTGTGGAGGGATGAACTGGCACAAGATTGTAGGCTGCCTCCTTCCAGGATAAGAGCTGTGATAGCTTGTATAATGCTCAAATATGACTTTTACCTGTTTAACAACTATCTGTGATCATTTTTGCAATATTATTGGCTTTATTAGTATTAACTGTTAATATTTCATTTAAGAAGTAGCCTATTTCTAAGAACAAAGTTTAATGATAACTTCTTAATGTCATTAGTTTTATCATTGTTAAAAAATTATATTTATAAAAAATTACTCATGGTCGGGGGATCGAACCATGGTTTGCTTCCTTTCGTATTCAAGAAATACTAAGCACGCTACCGCTTGAGCTAAACCCAACAGTTGAAACCTCAGGCTATTAACAGTCTAATTAACGCTTTACTTGTATTATAGCGTAGTTTCAGTTTAAAGACACAATTTCATAGCAAAGATCATTACCGTCACCCTCATCCTTTATCAAAGCGTGGGACTGGAACCAAGTAATGTCTGTTCGCGCCGTTGTGTCATAGCAAAAGATCATTAGAATCACCCTTTTTCTTTCTGTGGGCTTGGGACTGGCACTACCGATTGCCATCTTAACACCGTGCTGTCTCCTCGCCTTGACCTCCCCGGATTCTGACCTGGCAGCTGTTGCGGATTTGATTTGATATAGTGCCGGTAAATAAGCCGCTGACGTGGCTTTTGCGAGGCGCTGAGAAATTTCTAAGATTTGCATTACATACAAGGGCAGTGGCTGAATTTAAGTCAAGACTGAAATTCCATCTATATTAGCCTAAATAGCTGACCCCCATCTGTGGTCTACGTGGGAGGGGGTAATCTTGGAGGCTAACTGATGTTGTCTGTCAGTGAAGGCGCCAGGATTTAAGGCTTGGGGGGGCTAAAGCTCCAAGCCCTTCCTTTTTGTCTCAAAGCATAGTTTCAGTGTTACGACACTGTGTGATAAAGATCATTAGCGTCGCCCTTATCTTTTATCCAGGCTTGGGACTGGCACTGCCAGAGTACAAGCAGTGGCTGAGATTTGTCCCAATGCGGCGATTACCTTATATATTTACGTAGCCTATCTAAATGTATTTTCTACCTAACATTGATTCTATTCTTATCTTATTATCTGTCTCACTGCCTGTCTCCGAAACCGGTCTCGGACCTCCTTTTGATTGCTCTTTGGAAATTCCTCAGACTGGACGCAGCGCTCTCGAGTAAGCTGGTGCCCTGCGCTTGGCTTCATATAAGTCTACGGTCAGATACCGTAAATTCACGGCAGAATGAAAAAAATTGAGAATAATCGGTAGGGGGAGCCTGCAATTACGTAATTTACAGTAAAAGACTGTAGAATCAGCGTTACAGTAAATAACTGTAACAAATTACGATATTTCCCCTTCATTTTACTGCAATTTTTAACAGTGTAGGCCTTTCATCTTTTGTATAAGATTAGACACAGGAAGGAAGGATGATTGTGTCGGGGGAGGGGGAGGACACATCAAACTAGTGAGACTGTGATGGTGAAAGGCCGAGGATTTTATGCACGGACGACGTCGCTTGAAATAGGCTAATTAATTGCGCCACAGCATCATCATCATCATTCGACTTCCAGCGACTGCAGCCTTTGAGCAACAACACCTCCAATGTATAACCGGCTTAGATCGGTTGAATAGACGTTCATCAGTTAACAAAGGCCATATGAAAATATTATTATGAATGCCAAAATACAAGCCTAGATTATGTTCGCACATACGTATAACCTATATCCGTATGCATGCTGAAATGTTATTTCAGATACAAACAGTCGCAAATAGGGAAAATGACCAGCTAAATTTGGAGGCCCCTTACAAACTTGAGCCAGCTTTGAACCAATGTAGCTACCATGCAGGGCCTGCAGTACCTTTGTGTTAGGTCTCTCTCGAAGTGGCGCTATACAAATTTACAGCATTACAATTACAAGTACAAATTACAGTAGAGATGCAAACAGTTTGGTGAAGATTTTACTGGTCAGACAAGCTAGTTTCAATCTTATTTGGAATTGTGCATGAATCCAAGTCGAAAGTTGAGATTACTGCCAGAGTTTAGAAGAGAGAACGGTTAGAGTAATTACTAGCAGTACCGATGCCCAATTGCTGAAATAAATTGCAGAGGGACGAAGATTAGGCAGTCCCAGGGACACTGTGGCCTTTGCTAAGTCTGAAGATGCATTTGGTGGTAAACGGTGACAAAAGCAACACTAACAGGTCAAGGCCTGCTGAGAGACGTCTTTCCATCATCAATAGATGATATGATGTTGTCCCGTGTGAGGACAACAGCAGTTTCAGTCGAGTAGCCTTCACGGTAGACTGATTTGGTAGCGACTGAAGGTAGCAGATGAAGTAACGTGTTTCTTAGTAAGTGTAGGGAGTAGAACTTGTTAGTTACCTGTACAAGTTAGTTACAAGTTAGTTACAAGTTTTCTGGTGGTTATAGTAGTAATTAAAACGGTTATAAACGAGCACATAAACTGCACACCGTTGATGGGAAGGTCAGACGGAGATTGAGAGAACTGGTCACCAGCCTTCATACATGTAATGCCAATGCCAAGAAAACAGAAGGGCATTTCATACATATGGCTACCACCTTAATGATCCAATCTTTCACTTCATGCTAGCAAATTCTCTTCTGCTACTAAGCAGGCCGACTAATGTAGTTTGGTACTGATATTTCTTTCCATTTGCTTTCCTTTTCAGTCTATAGACTGGTTTTTTGTTTAAGTTGAAAATGTTTGTTATTTTGTCTTCTTCTTTTCCAGTCTTCTTCTTGAATTCCTTTCGTCTTGACGTCTGTCCAGCTGCTCCATAATTAATCGTCGTCCATTGTCATTGCTCTTCACGTTGCTTGAACAGTGAGGCACATCGACAGAAGAGAAGAGAAAAGAGAACAGTAAGGCAGACACAAACCTTAGAGTTCTCCGCTGTCACTTCTGCTGCCATTGTTGATGTCGTTGTACCTGCCTCCGCTGCTGCTGCTGCTGCTGCTGGCAATGCGACTCACCATGTCCATGACGTTCGTTAGCATATCTGCGCATATCATCTCCCGTGACGTGGTTCACAGCAGCCGCCGCCACCGCATCCCTCCCTGCAGTGCAAAGTGTATTAATTTTGACTGCACAGTGTATTCGTGCGCATATAGACTCTCATCATCTCCAGCCTCAGCAGTCCTTTATCCGGTCCGAGTTTTGGCGTCACGTAATTATGCTTTATACGCATGCTCTTGCTCTTGCTCTTGTTGTTGTCAAAGAGAAGGCCGCCGTCTGTCGTAAATGCATCTGAAATATGCATCGAACACGAAGAAGCGGAATATTAAGGAAGGCACCTGCTCTAGCACCTGTTCACTTCCTTCCTACTGCAACCCACTTCCTTCTCACCATCTACAAATTCTCGAGTTTCTGATCTCCACATAAAAAGTAAATATGTTGATAGCGTACTCTTTATGATAACATAAACACAACAATGCCGTAATTTTTCTTGATTTTATGATATAGTAAGAAAAATGAAGACAGTCTATGGATAAAGTCTGAGTCCAATGACTTAGACTCCGATGCTTTAGGCCTATATATATGCATGCGCTCATCCGTACGCGGGTTTATGATGATGGCAACGGCTACGACTATGACGGTAGTCACAGTGATATTCTGTTGACCATTGGGACATTGTTATCGTTGACAGCTTAAAATTTCTTTATAACTGCCATAAAAAAGGACTTATTTGGACGGAACATGCGCCGCGTCGATTGTTGGCGCTGCAGTCCTCTTTCTCGCCCATAAAGTAATCTAGAGACGAGCGAGGGACGACTTTTGCAGACGACGACGACGACGACGACGACGATTCTCTTAACGCTTGCCGACCAACAACTCCACAGGACGACATCCGGTTAAACCGTTAAACAGACCCCGACGACCTTTGACATTATATATATATATATATATATATATATATATATAGACTGTCTGATTATGAGAAAGGATCTATGTGGCCTGCAGTATGATCTGAAAACTTCTCTCAGATTAACTCAGAAACCACACTGATGGTTTCCGGTCACTTTTAAAAGTGATGGTGATCATCACGAACACTTTTTAGCCCTATACTGAATTTGTTGCGACATGGCAACGTTACTTTTGTGTTGAAGCAGGTTGAGGCATTGAACGACAATTCACGGCAGTTTATTCTTGAGTAGGCCTACTTAGTTAATTATCGCAATGATGTCATATCAAGGGGATCGGTCACAGCCACCACATGGGGGGGGGCAGAATCACGCCCTTGCTTATAAGAGGCAGAAAATCCTACATGATCTAATTCTAATCCAATAAAACTTTAGCATCAGTATTTGCTGCACAGCGCATCAGTTGATGGTCTTTCTTCAATTCTAAGAGGAGTAGAAACATTGTGACCGGTTGGAGACACTCGGTCGAAATCCAGTTGCTCAGAGAAACGAGAATCACTCAAGGGCGAAGGTGGTCTACCACTGCAGGTTGAAACAGACAGACGCTTCCTTGACCGATGTTGACATAACATATACTCTATAGTAACGGCTTAGACTTCCTTACGTCCGTGTCACTCAGTTCTGAACATTAGACCCTCATGTTCAGAACTGAGTGACATGGATACCCCCATGTTCTTATGTTACCGAATATAACTGTAAGGTGAAGTCTAAGCCGTTACTATAGAGTATAATGTTAGGCCAACTAACATAGTCAAGAAGGAAGTGTCTGTCGACCGTGAGACACAGCACCCCCTCCCTCTCCCTCTGTCCGGCAGATTCAGAGGCTAATAATTAGGAAGGGACGACGAGCCATTCGAATGTTCCAGGGCGTCAGAGGAGTCCCACCTCCATAGGCCTAATTAAGTCTACGAACCTCATCCTCGCTAAACGGAGTTCTCACCAGATCCGGTAAGTTTCACACTTTGGTAAAAAGTGTCTAGTTTTTGATCTGTTATTTGGGCGAATTCAGTAATCTGCTGGAGACTTTAGAAATGCGTTTTATCGGTTGATTAAAATAGAATATATCATATCTATGTTATATTTTAAATTTCTATTTTAAAATTAGAAAATTAAGATCGTTCCCGAGGACATTTAACCTACTTGTATGCATGAAAATTGCGACAGTATTCGTACCCAACTTAGTGCGGTTTTGTAATTGCCTCAATAGACAGACACGCAGAGTTCGACATCATGCGCAAATGGAGAGCGACAAGATGCTGCTGCTGCTGCTGCTGCTGCTGCTGCTGACGATGATGATGCTTACCATAAATTACGAATGTCGCGTTTCCGCCTAAGTGGTTTCGCGGATGTTAGCACCTCACTAAGTATGAAGGAGACAATCGCACGGAATATATTACGTCTGCAGTTTCACACAGTAACAGCAAACGGTTATAGGCCTACTGTAAACGTTAGCTGACTCTCACTGACACTGAACGACGTTAGCTTTATGGCCATGACACACTATAGCCTATAGGCATAAAGCAACGATTGCAGCACACAGAGGCCATTGAAAGGAAGCGACGTGGCTAACTCGGCCGCATTTCAGCCGTACGTAGGTATCTTAAGGGGCGCTATATCAACTTTATATTGATTGATTGATTTCACCTGTGTTTCACGGGTTCGAATCCTGGGTTCGTCATGTTCCAGGCATGTGGGCCATCGACCCGAAACACCCGATCGCCAATTTTAGTTTTTGTTGCTGGCACGAATAGCCTATACATCAGCGGACGCATCAGCGGACGCGCACATTGGACGTTCGCACGGAAAACGGTGCAGTTGCTTTGCGAGTGGCGGACCGATTTGAATCAGTCTGAGCTGATTTGAACTCGTGGCGAAAGACAGATAAATAGCGGTTGTAGACAGGAGCATAGAACGAGTATGCGCATATTACGAATATTAAGATTTTTAGAAATTTACGAATATTGACGAATATTAAACTGGCCAACGAATATTAAATTTTTGTTTTTTAATTCTTCAAAATCCGGAAATAGTAGTAAAAAATTCAGTGCCAAAAACTAGGCAGGCCCTATTAGAGCTAGAACAAGAACAGTTACATGTTACAGTTACTCATCTTATATCAGTAACTTCACCTAGTCTATTGTTTGAAATCTCAATAGGCTACATGCGGATGCGGAATTCAAATTTGTGGCGCCCAAATGAACGACACCAATACCGTGTATTACACAAACAAAGATTGTATGACCCGCCCAAGATTCCTCTACTGAGTGGGAGGATCTTGCCCTCACTCGAACCTGGCGTATAATTAATCAAACTAAACGCATCATTTGAACTTCGGTATGTATACCGGAACATCAGTCACCCAAACATATATAGCTTAAAATTATATAGAATTACCGAGCCTGTGGGTTTCACCGCAGAGAAAGAAACAGAGACAGACGGTGTCACCAACTCTTCTTCCTTCTTAGTTGTGCCCTACCTCAAGAACTTTCCTTATCTCTACATATACTTGCTCAACGTTTTCTAACTGTTTAAGAATTAAAATTAACACAGTTCTTTGAATGTTTCTTTCTTTAAACACAGTTATTCTTCAAACACAGTTATTCATCAAACACAACTCGCTTGTACTTCTAACATACAGCTCTCTACTGCATTAAAACAACTACTACACTGTATATGTTCAAATTCACTCTCATCAGCAGTTTCTAAGTTTGGCGCCAATTAGCAGGTGTCGAGCGTCAGCCAATGTTTAGGCTACTTTAGGCCAAACGCCCACCAGCCGACCGCGCAACTAAAGCCTAAGACTAAAACCGCTTAACAATCGATCATTATATATATATATTATATATATATATATATATATCAACCTAAGGAACACCGGTGCTCATTATATATGCAAAACATTTGTTCACAGACGGATACAGAGGGAGAGAGATCGTACATTTTCTGATTTCTTTCCCTCTCTGTCCGAGAGGGAGAGAAATCGTAGAGAGACAGACCGACAGAGAGGGAGAGACATCGTACAGAGACATACAGAACAGAGAACAGAGATCAGATAGAGAGATAGAGATAGAGAGAGAGAGAGAGAGAGAGAGAGAGAGAGAGAGAGAGAGAGAGCGCCGCAAGAACCACTGCACATATTCTTAAATTAGTACTCTTAAATTAGTTCGTAAAAAAGCGGAAACAGTAACGTCATCAACGAATATTTACGAATATTAAAAATGTCCTAATATTCACGAATATTTACGAATATTAAAGCCTGAAGTCACGAATTCTCGTTCTATGGACAGGAGCGGATCCAAGGAGCCAATCCGGCCATGGCCCCCCGATTTGCAATTCACACAGGACGTGCCCCCTTATACCCCCTCACGAAATAGACAATGTTCACTCCGTGATCTTTCGTGAAGAAAAGAAAATGACGATATGTAAAAACATAAAATGACAATTTGATTTATTAGTTTATTAGTTCATTGCATAGAGTTTGGTCATTGGAACTTGGAACTAGGTGTTTGAGAGTATCTTGTTTACTTACTTCATAGTTGAAAGTGTACAGTGGGCCACAGTCGCCAAGCACCACAGAATGAGTCACGTCATTCAAGCATTTAATTTTACTATTATATGATTATCATATATTTTATTAGCTACGTAAATGCTGTCAGCGTCAAAGGCGCCAAGTCGAGTCGATCGAAAAATCGTCTGACTCGATCGACTCGCCCATCGAGTCGATCGTAAACTCGGCCAAGTCGAGTCGATCGTTCTTTCCTCGACTTGACTCGACTCTGAAATATTTTACTTACTAGTTTTTCACAAAATGACAGACCTTATGATATAATGACGTAATTCTGTGTACGCAAACAACTACCGTATGAACCCAATTATGAAGTTCAGTGCAAATAATGAACCTCTTGGCGCTTACTTATTAGTGGAAGTTATAGAGATACTTCCCCTCCCCAGTTTTACGGTGAAAATTGGAGCGATTAAGATGTGTTAAGAATGCCGTAGTTTCAGGAAATTTTAGCTCTGTAGTCAGTAACGATGATCTCAAAACGTTCGAAAGTCTGTACGTTAGAACAAGACTGACCGCGTCGACTTCTCACTCGGATGTGTGGCAACATTTTGGTCCACTCTATAGTGAGTTCAAATGGGAGCCGCAGCTGCCGCCCACAATTAATATATTATTTTGCCCTAGTCGCTCTATCTTTTAAAAACGAAAATGCCTACATGCCTTCCGGATTGGAAATGTCATAAAATGAAATACAATTAGTGTCATGTGGATTCGTGGAAAAATACTTGCAATTTAAACAGTCGATTTGGAGCATAATGTAGGCCTATGTCTATAATCTGGAGCATATCCTGAACTGTGACGAAACCCTCCAAGAGGTTCCAAGTCTGCAATTTTGGCCAAGAGACTATAGTCCAAGTCGATGAAGTCGATCGAGTCGATCGTCGTCCGAGCCAAGTCGATCGAGTCGTAGAAAGGTCGGCGAGTCGACGAAGTCGATCGAGTCGATCGTCGGCCAAGCCAAGTCGATCGTATACACTCGACTCGATCGACTGCGGGGTATAATGATTATCATATATTTTATTAGCTACGTAAATGCTGTCAGCGTCAAAGGCGCTTTGCCCCTCTAACCGCTGACCATCGACTTTCCCATGGAACAGTGCTTAGTCTAGGCACCTCTGAGGGGGAATGTTCCCCAGGTTGCATTCCCCCAGAGAAATATAACAAAATAATAATAGTTTTGAGTTGTTGTTGACATTATGCGCCTCTGAGTAGCCCTCTGGAAGGGGCGCTATATAAATTTATGAATGAATGAATGAAAATTATGATACTATATGAACTGTTATATCATATAATGATATTATTTACTATTAAATGATAAAGTGACATTATTTACTATTATAATATATAATACTATCATATTATATTGAGCATAATTATCTATTGTTAATATAATATTTGTACAAATATTATATTTGTACAAATTTCAAAATATCAACAGTTTTAAATGTTTTGTTCCTTGAACATTTTAGTAAAACTACATCATTACTAGGCTTCCCGATTTGCTAGTCGAATCCTTCTTGCTTGGTTTGTGTACCATTTGGAAATTATTTATGCTAATTGAGTCCTGGTCAGCAATTCGTTTACCTTAAGGTTTATGGCGTTCTTGGAAATTGAACGTAATTTCTCGTGTTTATATTAATTTCAATAAAGTCTGGTTTGCTAGTAATGTCTGCAGTCAACCTCAAACACGACTCAAACTACATGTTAACAACGAGTGACAACTGGTTCCTTAGTATCACCGCTGAAATAAAAGAGCAATTTGTTCAGATGTCAGCTTAAAATGCTACAGTTACAGTGTGGAAATTTAACAAAATTAAATGGGAGGGTATGTGCCAAAATCCCTCCCTTTGCTCAGCGCTTCGCGCCTCGATCGGCGAGCGTCCTTCGGACGCCCATTTGGCTATACTTGTGTCATTGAATGGTCGTTATCAAACGAGTTAGCGATATTAGGCTACAAATCGGGAGAGTCGAAAGTTCGAAACTCGTTCGATCGATTGGCAGCAGTCGTCTTCAATCATGATCGTTAGTTTTTACAAACCCGAAAGCAATTTCTAAGTCGGCCATAAAGGACTTTCCTTCGTCCAATCCGTTCCGATCATATCAGATCCGGAAAAATCGAATCGAAATGGACTTCATCAGATGCGGTCAGATCGGTCGCCGTGCGTTGCCAGTTGCTGTGAGTCGACCGATTGGTCAGCTGACCCCCGTTAGATTTCTCCAATCTGAACATTCAGTCCGAACGGATCTGGTCGAATCGGATCGATTCGGGCTACGATGCACAGTTGTACATGTGCGTCTGTTATCTGAAAATACAGCTGTTTGTCTAAGCCAAACAATGTCTTATTCATAAGCTACCTTGGCTTTAATATATTACATGTCATACATTACAGTTACAATATATTAATATTATTATGCATAATGTCTAATATGATTGTCATATCAATGTAATAATATATTGTTATGATATATTAGACATACACACATTATTTTCACTTCATTCCAAGCATATTGCGCCCCTTCAAGAAGCCTACCCTTCAAGAAGCCTATTCAGAGGCGCTCCCAGCAAGGCCACGGCTAAGCGGAGAAGAAGCAGTTGGCAAAAAGCAGGCATATTGTTGCGGGGCAGCAAGCGCAGCTCAAGTGGGAGCCTATTCCAGGTGGAGGGCCCAACAATCGAGGAGCCCGGAGCTGCCTAAGAGATAACCGAGCCCGTGAGACAAGAAGCTCTCCCTTGGCGGAGGAGCGCAGAGCCCGACGGGGTATACAAATCAGAAACAGGACAACAGAGGTCAGAAAGGTAGGAGCACAAACAACAATCCTTATTAAGCCAGATGGGAGACAAGCAAGAATCGAACAACAGTTATCATCTCTGCTGGTAACAAAGGCATGGACAAGAACAGCAGTATCTTGGGAGAGACAGCGGAGCACAACACGCAGCTGGCGGAGCTGGTAGTAACAGCTTCGCGTGACCAAGTTCACGAGTAACGAAAAACTGAGCTTTTGGTACAATTAAGGTCGCGAACAGCAAGTGAAACAGTGAAAACGTGAGGGAAGGTCTCAGCCAACAGATGCATGATGTCTACATGTACACCGGTCAGCCGGCTGCGACTGCATGCCAAGCCAGATAAGATGTAATTACATATTATGTACATATAGAGATGTGAGCTTCATAAAAACTGGGTGACGTTATGACCTGCATTTAACGGCAGGTATGCCTATATATATCACACGTGACATTGCTATCGTACTCTATTAGTGCCAGTCCCAAGCCTGGATGAAGGAGGAGGGCGACGCTAATGATCTTTGTTATCACACAGTGTCGTTAAACTGAAACTACTACTATTGCTCATTTGACGACACGGTCACAGCGAAGCAGCCAACCAGAATGGTCACCGTACAGTGCAAGTGATGACTGTAAACAAAAGACTGCTCTACGATTCGGTACGTGGAACGTCAGAAGAGACTTCTGGAACAAATCCATTCCTACACAATTAGGAATGTGTAGCCATCAACAGCCACTGCTGACGTTGCAGTATACGTAGATCAGCTAGCTACTTCCGGGTTCGATAATTATCTTGACCTGCAACGAAAGGACTTGTGTCTTCTCTCATCACATCATGGAGGCAGCGGGATTGCGAGACCGATCGAACACATCGAGACATTTATGACAGTTGAGGTCCTTCTAAGTTTCTTTTCAAAATCTCGAGGTCCGCTTACCATCGCCACAATCTATCGCCACAGTCTATCGCCACAGTCTATCGTCACAATCTATTGCCACAGTCTATCGTCACAATCTATCGCCACAATCTATCGCCACAATCTATCGCCACAGTCTATCGCCACAGTCTATCGCCACAATCTATCGCTACAATCTATCGCCACAATCTATCGCCACAGTCTATCGCCACAATCTATCGCCACAATCTATCGCCACAATCTATCGCCACAATCTATCGCCACAATCTATCGCCACAATCTATCGACCTGGATGGCTGCCACGGTCTGTGACTTTCTCCTAAAATTTCTTTTCGAAACACTGGCCAAAATAATATAATAACAGTTGGTCACCGTCTGTGAGGTGTTCGAACTTTGCGAAAGAAAGTATACTCCGCTTCTTAGCAGACGTGCCAGACGAAATGCTTCCGTCAAGGCAATCGATCGCGCGTCAGAGGAAGCGCTCTCTTGCTTTGCAACAGTCTTCCATTAACCGAATACCTACTATTCTTCCATGTACAACTCAGGAAACATTTTCATGCCATCTTAAGAAAGACCTATTCAGTTCTGCCAGACCTGGTGGCAATGTTTAGTGTACTTCTGAGATTAAAAGCCGCTGCATAAATAGCCAAATGCATACATATGTATATGCGTTTATACATACTCATACACGCCCACTCTAGTTGTGCGTGCATGAGCATGTCTAGTCAGATGGAGTCAGATGGAGTCAGATGGAGTAGGTGGGAGTCAGTCGCAGTCAGTCGGCCGACGTACAACGACTTCATTCGATCCGATCCAATTCGACTTGAAAATTGGATCGGGTCGGATAGGATCCAGTCTGGTCGGAACGTTGAACGGGTGGGAGTGTTGATCAGGACAATAAGTCAGTTTTACTCAGGGATACACGAAATCACATTTACACTGGTTTAAGAAGACCATCGGTGGATGAAGCAAGCCATCGGTTATTCTCCCGATGCACGATCTTCACAAGATACGCCTACAGCATACCGTACCAGGTGCGGTTTTATTGGTGCCGAGCAGAGGCGCTTGGAATCGAGCATCTGATCAAGTGGGTGGCAGCACGCGCCTCATCCTCAGCATCCGCTGGATCTTCTGCTGCTGCTGCTGCTGCGATTGTTGTGTGAGATGAGCGGAGGAGAGAGCCTGCCATCTGTCGCCTCCTCTCGTTGTTGCTCAAGAGGTTCTTTGACCTGGATCGATTGGTGCGTTTATTAGGTACCAAGTCAGCCATCGACGAGGAAGCGTTGACAGGAAAGCAGGAAGATAGACACAGAGGAGGAGGAGAAGGAGAAGTGCGGGTTATCCGGAGTAGGCTGTATATCCTAACGAAGGCAGAAAAAAGCCCCCGTCTGGACGAAGCTAATATCGCGTGTGTGATCTCTTCTTGCTTTCTAAGCAACGGCTTTCCTACTGAAAACAGCGACACAGACCGGAATGCATCATTTCGGGATTTGAAGGAACAAATCATTCCAGAAAAGGTAAAAAATTGCATTTTCACTGAAGTGAGCTCTAACGTCGTCTATATGCTACTTCAAAACTGTGTTTGTATTTTCACCACACGTTTTACTTTGATATAACATTTTTAAATTTAAAATAGCCTACTCATCGCATCTGTCTTCCGCTGTTTTACCTTTCAGCTTTAATAGTAGAACTACCTGAATGTATTGATTTTTTTTCAGCACAACTGTAAAATCATATATACATATATATATATATATATATATATATTCATAACTCAATTCCTAAGTAATTGCTTTGGTAAATTTGATTTGGCAACAATGGCGACGACCTAAACAGATTTTGAGAATGGCGATAATCACACACACGGACTGGCCTGTGTTTGGTCGGTGGCATCTTCTTGCATTTTGATTGTTTATAAGCGCCACTATTCTTCAGAATAAACATCTGGTATATAAATATAGTCCATGAAGTTGGCAGACTGAAATGCATGGGTGATCGCAGCTGAGGACAACAACGAGGCTTAGGAAGCCCACACTGTCACAACCCAGCTCTTAGCCAGCGTCCACCATCAAGTAAGGGAGTGTGTTCTGTAGCAAATGAGCATCAGTCTCTCAGGTGTTCATTATGGAATGAAGACGACCCACTCTGTCACCCAGTATAAGCTGAATCAGCTGCCCTAGCGCGTGATGATTGGAGTATGGGGAGTAGCGAAGACAATGGAATTGAATGGATGATATCTGGAGACCAACGATGATCGTATATGGTAATGCAGTGTGATGGTGACCGACGAAAATTTTCAACAGCATGCCGAAGACGACTACAGGGTAGGGAATGCAAACCCGACGCCTTTATTCGAAACTCGGGTTTCGGGTTTGACGACGTTAAAAACCCAGGCAACCCGGGTTTGGACGGGTTTACACATTTTACATGATAAGTTTTATTACTGCACTCTTTCTTGCGATAAGAACAACGTCGTCGTATGCAGCTACAGTGTCCAAAGTTCTCAAACAGTGAAGAATTTGCATAAAAAAGAAAACTTTAGGAAACTCGTAATAGAAGTTGTTTCCTATAAGCAGTGTTTTATCTAGAAAAAGGTTCCGAAACTGAACAAATTCAGAATAGTTCTGGAAGCCATTGGAATGGTTCCGAAGGGCAAAACCTGAGCATCTTATTTTAAAACATATTAAATATTAATAAACATTGAAAACGCTTAAATTAAGTTTAAGTAACTAAATAATTTTTTTATTAAAAATTAAAGTTCACTAAATTATTTTGTTAATGAGCATTGCATATAACAAGAATTGTCGAATGTCACTGACCCACTTTAAATGGTCTACATGCGCATCGCAGTTTTAGGCCCTGCCTCTGCCAGCTTACGGCTTGCAATACTCGACGTTAACTGTCACTGTTTACTGTAACTAAATAGAAACAGATAAAAATCCAGTAGCTGTAACTCTAGGCTAACTATAACTAAAAACTACAACTGTAACTATAGCTAAAATGAAAAACCATTAGAAAAACTGTCCATGGTATAGCACTGGTTTCTTCAGGTATAGCACTGGTATAACTGTCCATGGTATAGCACTGGTTTCTTCAGGTATAGCACTGGTATAGCACCATGGTATAGCACTGGTTTCTTCAGTTCGCAGATTTCTGAAGAATGAGCCGATGAATACTTAAGTAGGCTATACAGAAGTAGGTCTAGTATTAGGCCTACGTAACCCGTTATCAACCACTGTTAGGGGCCGTCCATAAATGACGTCACGCACCTAGAGGGAGGGGTCGGAAATTTGTGACGATGTGTGACATGGGGGTGGGGGGTCTGAGAAGTGTGACGTCACACCAGGTCTATGTTATTAAATTTAACAATTAACAACAATTTAATTTTATTAATAACAGCACTAATTTTCAGGATTAAATTTTCATTATTTTTTTAATTATTTTAATGCATACGGGCACCATTATTAATAATTTTCTAATTATTTCAATATTTGGTCACCGTTAGATTTTAAAATATTCATTCTTTCCCTATTTGTTCCATGAAGGAGCATTTTGCTTCGCCATAGAAATTTGGTTTTAGGGGGTCAGAGCTTTGTGACGTCATTTTCAGAGGGGGTGTTACTTTTTGTGACGAAGTGTGACGATGGGGGAGGGGGGTTAAAAATCAGCCAAAATTGCGTGACGTCATTTATGGACGGCCCCTTATCGCTATACCTGTATTTCCATAGCTCTGCATTTGTGAGTTTCACAGAGTGAAAATGACGCTTTTCAAACCCGTCGAACCCGGGTTTCAATCGCGTTCAAACTCGGTTTTCGAAAAATGTCGAGCAACCCGGATACCATAAACCCGGGTTTGCATTCCCTACTACAGGGCTAATCCAAAGTTGCATCCAATGCCAAACCTTTGAAGACAGAAGCCATTGGCAAAATCATCCAGTAACAATATTCGCTCTCTGGCACAATGGAATAAAGGTTCGGCGCATTACTATATGTGAAAAAATTCACACAGGCATTAATTCAAATGAAAACCAATATCAGGCCTATCATCGAAGTCAATATAAACGGCAACATTTGCCTTCTATTTTCGCGGCACCCTAATGTTAAATCGTCCAAATGACCTGTAGGCTTGGAGAAACTGGAATGTCAGCATGGAGAACACATTTTAATGGAAGACAGAACAAGAGAAGTCTTCCTGCTGCGACTCATATGCTATGAAAACGGCAGTTGGACAAATGCTGAAGAGGAAAGAGGAGACAACATGTACTGGTTGGATGAAACGATAAATTGAATTAATTATTCAAGAGCAGCACTATTATAGCTGACTGCAGTATCACGCCTCTTGGTGCTTTTGAAGGCAATTGCAAAATCAAGTTTTATGGACACATTGCCCTGGGTCATACTGTTTGTGAATTGATGGACTGAGCCCTAAGGATAATCTAAGCGGGACGAAGTGACAACGACTTAGACTGCAGCGCATAATAGTGTGTCACATTTCGCCACGATCCTTCTCCAAGCATAACCGATAGCAATGGGTATAACGCCAGCTAGTTTTATAACCCTTTCTAAGAAATATAAGAAGTCAGCTGGCTTTAGTTGACTTCCTATAGATTTCTTAGAAAGAGTTATAAAACTATCTCCTAACGCATGCTGGTTGAGCTAACTGCGTCACTGCAGTTTTAGGGCGATGCCAGTCCAAAGTCTGGATAAAAGAGGAGGGCGACGCTAGTCATATTCGTTATGACACACCAAACAGAAATATCTACTGGTTTATCTCAGATGGGCAAAAAGTTTGCAAAGTTATCAGGGCTTTAGCCAAAGACGGCGTGGCTTTCTCCATGGCCGATCGTGTACATGTAGGCTACTAGGCACTCGAATTGCTCTAAACCAATTCAGGTGCTAGAGTAAAAAACGCCGTAAACCGAAAGAAATCCATGTACCAGATCTGCAACCCAGACATTGTGGTCACTGCAGAATCCCAGCATCTGGATAAATATCCTTGGTATAGATTTGAGGGTGAAGCAGAATATTGATTTAGATAGGCCTATACGTATAAATTATAACACGTCTCCACTGAAGCTTCTCAGAAGCGCTTGGAAATTTTCCTCGACGTAACGTTGATGAGTCATTGTGTTGACTTATTTACGAATGGCCGGCTGCTTTCCCACGCCAATGGAGCGTTTCTGCATGACATCAAAAATCCTAGCGAGCCTATATGTCACTGTTTACTGTAACTAAATAGAAACAGATAAAAATCCAGTAGCTGTAACTCTAGGCTAACTATAACTAAAAACTACAACTGTAACTATAACTAAAATGAAAAACCATTAGCTATAACTGTAACTGTAACTAAAATAAAACCTGTAAAGGGAATCACACTGTCAGAAATCCAAACGTGTCACTGTTGCGAAAGAGAAACGTTCAGCCAACTATTGTTGTTTATGGCGCTGAGTCATTGGCCAGATTGGCTAAGGTTGATAAACGTCGCTATAGCAGCAGACGACGACCAGAGTCACCAGACCCACATTCTAACAATGAAAGATCGTGCGATGGCTGTAAACTCAGCTGAAAGATCTGTAAACTCAGCTGAAAGATCCTTTATCCCAAATGACAATGCATGCCGCAGTGGACAGAGGAATACAATAAACAAGCGAATTACGTTATATTATGTTGCATGCGCTGCATAAACATTTCTGTTCGACTATAGGCTAAATGAGTGGCCAAAAAGCGACGACTATAGGTATAGACGTGGACAGGTAGCCTATATAGCCGACCCCGAGGAGTTGTCGCCTGAAAAAGACCCAATATATCAGCTAAGAAGCAGTTGTCAGTGGCTAAATTGTATTATCAGGTCACTGACGACATTAGATACAATTTAGCGACTGACAGCTGCTTCTTAGCTTATGTTCAAGAGTGAGCACAACACATGATCACTGTTATACTCAGAGCATCTTCGACCACAGGCAGACGACCCACCCACCTCTTTCGCGTTCACAATAAACCCACAAACTATGTTCATACCATCAAGCGCTTAGAAAGTAACCCCCTCACTTTTTGGCGCACATGCACAAACGTCTTCCTTAGCAAACTTCATATATTTATGTATAAATTATTTATTTCGTCGTTCAGTACTTCTCAGATATACGCCTGTGTCTGTCTGCGTTTGCTTGTGTTTGTCTGTCTAGATCGGTCAGCATATGAAGTGAACGTGTTGATAGTTCTGTGTCTTAGGGTTCATGACCTTTGCCCTATTTTCCTCGTCTTCCTTCTCAGTGTGTCGATCTTCCGTCAGATTGAATCAAAACAAACTTGCGTGTCTATGTGGCGCTGAGAAATTTCAGAGAGTTGCGGGGGAGATGGATGAATGGTAACATGCTGGCACGAAGATCAGAAAGACGCAGGGGTGATACCCACTAGGTCCATAAGGTTTACTCAGCCTTCAACTCCCTAGGAGGTGATTATAAAATGAACAGTAGGACAGATGGGCGCCTTGCAGGCTGCAATACTGGTGAACTTTTATTATCTGTTAGTATTATACAATATAATGTAATCTTACTGCGCACTTGTCAGTTTGAATTAATAAACGAATATTATTATTACATATTATGTAATAATAATATTCGTTTATTAAGGGCCATCTGATTACGGCTTGGTTTTGATGCAATTGGAGCCTTGCGCATAAGATAATAAATAATTAAATGGTAATCAGTTCCATCAGAAACATCCGATTTCTGTAAGAAAACATTTTCATATTAAGCACGTTATAAATGTGGGAGTCTAAGAAAATCAGATTGACTGAGAAATTAGTGAGAATGTGGATTTCACTAGGATTACATAAACGACGCAGAAACAGATGGCAGCACACATCGTATGCAGACTTTAACTCAATTTTCACTGCAATAATGACGCTATGACCGATTGACCATGTAACCTCAGTCCTGCTGATTTCTGCGACATATGCGGTTAGAAAAGATGTCTGAGTACACCAAAATGTGACGTTGCCTGTCTGCTCTGTGTAACTTGCCTGCATGTTGGTCAGCATAACAACCACGGTGCCATCTAGCGGAAGGTGTGATAAATACTAAGACAATACATTTTTGTTCCTTTGTCTTCAGTCATAATTCAAGTTCATTGGTCCAATTTATAGATTGGGCCAAAAACTTCATCGCTTGCTTGCATCAGGCGGTTGGCATTTTATAAAGTTAAGGCCTTAGACAGTAGGATGCATTTAGTGTAATGTGTTATTCTAGTTTGGTGTTATGCTCTCGTTTTCGGAGAGTGTTAGCCCGATTTAGATCTACAAATCTCTAACGGCCAGGATTCGATTTCGATCCGCAATTTCTTTAGTTTTAGGCCTACAGGTGCCACGCGAAACGCTGGAGAAAGCTTTAGCCATTCTAAACAAAGTGCCTCAAAGTTGGACGATCCTGACAGCGAAACATTTTTTGTTCCTTTTGTCTTCATTCATTTGAAACCTTACAACGTATCCCTACTGCCATTCTAAACGCAAGCTTCGATGTCTTTTGGCCATCACATGCATCGTTAATCTTTCTCTCATAATAATAATAATAATAATAATAATAATAATAATAATAATAATAATAATAATAATAATAATAATAATAATACCGACGAGTAGGGTCATCTCCAGACAAATTACATCATATAGTAATCTCTAAGTCCCTGAGAGATCCTGTATACCTCGGGGCATAAAAAAAACAATAATAATAATAATAATAATAATAATAATAATAATAATAATAATAATAATAATAATAATAATAATAATAATAATAATAATAATTGCTATACATGAGCAGGACTATTTAAACTGGAGGGTCAGGCCTCGTGGAAAGGGTTTGCAAAGTGCCGTTGAATGCGACCAAGTTATAGCGTATAATAATAATAATAAGATGAGATGACTTTTCACACAAAAACAACAACAACAACAACAACAACAACAACAACAACAACAATAATAATAATAATAATATTATATTCATTTATTATAACCGTGCAGTGTACCTAGTCGCGGTCTGCGACTAGGTAAACTCAACAGATAATGCAATGGAAAGAAATAAAAAGGGACTGATTAGTGCACATGCAAGGAGACCTGGAGAATTGAGTCAGTGGAGACCTTACAAATGTTCTTATAGAGGACCCGCGGGTTTTTGCCATCTTTCCTCAGACGCTGCATTACCGCCAATGTCGATCGTTCATGCCAAGGTTTATCATCTGATTAAAAGCTCTATCTCTCTCTCTCTCTCTCTCTCGCTCTCTTTCCTGGTGATCTGTCAAACTATCGCCCCATCTCCATCTTCAATTTCATTTCCAAAAACCAGAGAAAGTAGTCCTGGTACCTGTAGTTACTAATCACCTGAACTGTCGACACTTCTCGTCCCACAACAACAGTATATTTCTTGTCAGCCCATTGACACAGCATTGAAGACCTAATCGATTCTTTTCGAATGACTCGCTATTCGTGATACCTTACACCATCCATAAATTATATATAATTATACCAATATATCATTTCATGTAAAGTATGCAACGTAAGTAAATTCATGAGATTCCATATGAATGATGCACCTGCGCAGAACCTCTTTCCCGCGCCATAGATTATAGCGTGAGTACAAAAGAAACTGATCTACTAGCTCCTCTCATCGTAACCTGCTTCTGGTCTTTCTGATCTATCAGATTTCGAATAGGCTTCTCCAATGGATCGTGGCTTTGATTGCGATCTCAATCAAAACGATCATCGACTGACATTGAAAATAGCGGCGCTATAGAAGTCATGAGATTACATCAGATTAACCAGTGTAATTTAATCATATCAAATTTAATTATAGTTTACGTTTTGTACTTTTAGTAGGCCTACATCTCCAGCCAGCTCAGTCAAACATCGTTGTGTTCTCAAATACAGCTCAGGAAACATTAAAGCAATCTTAATTCTCAGCTATTCAAATCATGCTTAACGCCACTGTGAAATATTAAATGCGCTGCATAAATAGCAGATACACCTCAAAAGCGCCGTAGTCGTAAGCCAAAGTGGGACTAAAGAAACAACTCTTAAACTCAGACTTGGCCAAGTAGAAGTCCGGACATCAGGCAATAATTATCGAGTAAATTCCTTATGTGACGCACAAATCTATCGGGCCTTCCAGTATGTCTCGACCTTAGTGCTGCTTTCGACACAGTTTACCATCAACTATATACTATTATCTAGACTCAGTAAAAGCTTCGATGTCTCTGGGACCGCCTTCTTACCACTGCAATCGGACTCCGCAAGTGGTTATTGGTACGGCTCAGTCTGATCTGTCTAGCTGCACTGCTGCAGGCGTCCAATAGGGATCTGTTCTTGGCGTTGTATTAATAATTTACAATCTTCACTTCACTGAATCAGCCGCAGAGCCAATCACTTTGAAGTCCAGTTACAGCTGTATGCTGATGATATTCAGCTTTACATTTCTCTGTAACCAACGTATCAATCCGGCAATATACATGGAGAGTGCCTCTCTTCAGTGCATGATGCATGGTTCACCATAACTCAGATGAATCTGAGGTAATCATGTTTGGCTCACGCCAACGTCTGCGCAGTTTTCCCCTAATTCCAGCGTTGACCTTGCTGACACTATTGCTCCGCCATCAGAAACTGTCAAACACTTTGTGTCACTCTGGACAGTAATTTTACATTCCAATTCCAAATAACAGATCTTTGCAGTCCCTGGGTATGGGTCTTTTGGTTGAGCCTCGATCTAGCACTGTCATAAGCTGTAGTGAATTCCATTCCGATGTCCCTAAGAAATGGAACCGACTTCTAATGTTTCTCGGATCCTTTAAGAAACGTCTCAAAGTTCATTATTTCTCACTGGTTTTCAAATATCTGGATGTTTAACAACCCTTCACCTGCCAAGTGCCAAATTACTTACCGCGCCTCAGATTCACATTTATGCGCGTTAATTTTTTGAAATCGGAACTTAATAATAAGCTTAATAAAGAAGATGCAAATACAACGGCCATCTTGGCCGCCGAACACGACGCTTTGAAAATATAAATCTCACCGATAGCTATAATTATACATAGTTACAAAAGTAGATCCATTTAAATGGAGACTCAAACAGCGCCATCTGTCTCATTAAAAGCGCACAGCTGTACATCCATAAAGAAAGGAATTGCAAAAGAGAGGAAACGAGGGGAGCTTTGAGGGAGGTGAGTATCCAGGTGAGGAAGAGAGGAAGGAACTTCTCCGGAAATCAGTCCTTTAAGCCGGAAGCGAAGTAACTGAAAGCCAGAAACAGCAAATGGGAAAAAGCAACATACTCGCTAATGGCGAAACAAATGATACGACGTATGAGGCTACTTGAACATCATCTGAGCGCATATAAATGCAATAGGCCTATATAATATATATTGCATTTGGAAATTCCCTATAGGCCTACATATGTCAGCGTTTTATATATACAATATATTATATTATTATGTGGAACACGGTGGAACACGGTGTCCGATTGGTTAGAGCGCTTGGACTGTAAAGCGGATCTAGAGAGTGCCTCTCTTCAGTGCATGTAAAGGGTTCGAGCTTCCACTCTTCAGGCGCTTAATTACTGCATATATAGGGATCTCTTGTCCTTCACTCACTCTGTAGTATGGGTTTAAAACAACCGGTAGTCGTGTGCACTTGTGAAATTTGGAAGGAGAGCAATATCAAAATACAATAGTGTTAATGGAACGTCCAAAACTGTAAGCAAAGAAATCCAGTCCGCAAAGCAACGCATTGGCTTCCATGCAACAGACCAGCGAATCTAAACAATAGTTTAGCTACGAAAACTCGGCTGATTGACTATACGGCTCCATTGACTGTGCACGCCTTGTCAAATGCCGACTGACGGCTCCGTTAAATCCTCCGATTGTCCCATTCATTGCTAAGTCGGAGCTAGAAGGTTTCTGACCGGAAAGTCATTTCCTGCTGGCATCGTGGTGACTCTAAAACTCTATTCGTTGTAAGTAGGCCTAATTCAAAAATCGCAACTAGCCCACATCAACAGAAACTCAACAGAGGTGCTCCTCCTCGCGACCTAACAACATGAAACAACGATCGAGGAGCAGAATGATTTTCAGAAGCTTGCGGACAAGGAGCAAAGAGAGGTTGAGGAATTTATATCGCAAGTTGTTATGCAACTTATTTCAGGCGGATGTACCCACCTGCGGAGCAAGACTTCTGGAAACTCGGTCGGTGAAAGAACCAAGTCAACTTGTTCAGCAGAGCGAATAAATATGTGGTTGGAGAGGAAAGAGACCAATAATTATTATGAAATGCTACTTAAAATAAGAGGTAGCAAAGGTTGCAACTTCTGCGAAAATAATTACGCATAACCATCAAGATCTTAAATTCGATGCACTTTTATATAGGTAGCCAGTACATTTGCTTCCACGTGGAACCGGATATATTGACCTAACCTATGTATAGCCTACCACATATATACCACAACTCTTTTCAGATCAAGCTCCTTTAATCTGATATAACTATCCCTCGACCCCAAATCCTAAAGTCAGAATTTCTTGATTTGCTAAGGCAAATCTTTCGAACATGATATAAGTTAGGTTATGTCTCAATAATCTCCCTTGACTTCTCCAAAGCATTTGACTCTGTTAAGCACTCTGCCCTATTCGACAAAATCTCCACTCTTGATATCCCAGACGAAATCTATAACTGGCTAGTTGAATATCATCTTGAACGCTCACACCTCACTGTATTCAAAGGTCACTCTTCATCTCTGCTCAAAATCAATGCTAGTATAGTTCAAGGCTCTGTCTTAGGACCTACCAATTTCTCCATTACTGGTTCAGACCTGCACCCTGCTCAGCCCCTTAATCTTATGTTCAAATTTGCAGATGACACTTACCTCCTTACTGGATCCTCTCAAGCTCATACTATTCCATCTGAACTGCATTTAATCTCTACATGGGCTTCTGCCAATAACCTTACCTTAAATAGCTCTAAATCTAAAGAAATGATCATTTTCCGACCTCGACACCAATTTGAACCTCCTCCTCCATTGCCTGGTATTACCCGAGTTAAAACTTTGAAAATACTGGGTGTCATCCTTCAAGATAATTTCAAACTCACAGCCCATATAGACCACCTCACAGCTACTTGCTCCTCCTCTTTTTATGCTATCAGAAAACTCAAAACCCATGGCCTTTCTTCCTCATCCATAATGTAACCAAAGCCACTACCGTTGCTAAACTTCTATATGCCTCCCCATCCTGGTGGGGTCTCACCCTGGCTTCCGATAAAGAACGCCTGGAAAACTCCTAAAAGAGCCAAACGCCTAGGATACCTAGAGCAATCCTTTCCAACAGTCTCTGAACTTGCCAATATAGCCGATGCGAAACTCCTTTTCTCCATATTACACAACCCCAAGCATGTACTTCACCAACTCCTACCTCCACTCCGACCCCTCTCCTCTCACCAATTAAGAACTAGAGCACACAACCATACTCTCCCACCCAAGGACAACTCTCAATATAGTCCCAGATCATTATATAAAAATATTTACTAGTTTATTCTAAAATCTTCTGATGAACTTTAATTATCCATTATCACTCATGTTAGCATTTCTGCGTTTTTGTCAGATTGTTTTTCTCAATTAAACGAATATATATATATATAATTCTAGTCAATAAAAATCAATTCGACTAATCTCCGGCATTTATTGTGAAAGATAGCATAACAAAACCAAATCAGAATTCAGGCAACTGAAAACAGGGAGAATGGGCTGTGATAGAATATGGGTCAATGCCCGAAATCAGCTGAGTGAACAACATTCAGTGCAATGACAGCAATAGCTACACGTACGGCGAAGCAGAAGATGACGACAAGTCTGACGGTGACAGCAGCGAGGAGAGAGAGGTAAGAGAAAAACAGATATCCTGCGGTTCTTCTGCCTTTCGCCTCAGATTCCTTGCTTCTTTAATCTCAACGACCAACGACACTTACAGCAATTACCGACTGCTGTCTTGAGCAGCACGATCGATGCGCTCCATAAATACACGTATTTGCCGTTCCTTCAGTAAAAACTTGGTGCATGACCACCACCAAAGCATCCTCAACACAATTCCATGCACCCTATCTCTCTCTTCCATGACTGAAATGTCAGCATATATAATATTCTATATATAATAATACATAGATCCATGCAGAATAAATATGCTGTATATATATATATATATATATATATATAAAGCATAAAAATTTTCACAAGTCACTTTGGCCTACATGACGGCATGAGATGGTCGAGTCTCGAATCCAGGGACCTATACTAGCTAACTAGCATGCGTTATGACAGCCAGAGTTGATTAATAAACGAAAATACAATACAATATACGTATACGGAAATTTCCGTTTCTCGGCGGAGGATGTATGTCTTTGGAGTCTGTGGCGAATACAGGTAATGTGACTCCGCAAGTCAGCATGCGCGTGTGTTGCGTTTTTAACCTTATAGCCTATTTCGGCGGATTACTTTGTCCAAAATATAGTATTTGCCAATAATTTCTAACATGCTGGAACTTACCGCTGCTAAGTTTGTGTCAGAATTATTCATGGGTGTATTTTAGGGGTAGTTTTACGGGTTCAAACCTCCCAAAAGAAATGCATTGCTTATATATATATATATATATATATATATATATATATATATATACACACAAACACACCTAAAGGCACACACATCTAAACACACGCATGCCTAAACACACACCCAAACACGCACGTAGATAGGCCTTTACGCATTATGCATGCATGTATTGTATTGTATTGTATTTGTATATATATCATATGTATGTATTCATTCATTCATTCATTACAAAGATTTGTATAGCGCCCCTTCAGGTTACTACTCAGGAGCGCTCCCGACCCCAGCACGGCTGAAAAGGACAGTTTTGAGGCAAGAATAGAAAGATTCAGAGTGGATTCTGGGATGCAATCGCAGTGCCAAAGGGAGCCCATTCCAGAGGGAGGGGCCAACCACTGAGAAGGCGCGATTCTGCTTAGTAGCTGTGCGGGCAAAAGGGACCATGAGCATGCCTTATGTATGTATGTATATGGCCATTTGTATAGCGCCCTACAAGAAACTCGCGAAGGCGCTAAACGCATATAGGCCTATACTTTATATATGAAAAACATACATTGTATATATTGTATTGAGGAATTGTATTGTATTTAGGTAAAGCGCCTCTCACTGTAATACCCAATCAGAGGCGCTCAATACCCAATCAGAGGCGCATGCATGTGTATGCATGTGTGCATACAAGCATACACATCATTTGTCTGGTTGTTACCCGATCTGGTGTAGTTTTCTTGTTCCCTGACGCGAAGCGTCATTTTGAGCATAATGGATAGAGGCGTTAATTAGCCACTTGCTGAGCTTTAGCACATCTCCTGTCTGAACAAAACACGCAGCTAGTTAGTGACCTCTTGCTATAGACAGAACGACGCCGGTCTGTAGACAAAGCTTCTTAGATCTTGTAGCCGTCGTTATCACTTATAGCGAAATGCCAGAAATGAATTTGGCCTTGGTCTGTTTGGAAGGATGGCATAAGTGGCGACGGTGGTGGCGTCGTATGTCATCCGTTCTGCTGACGAAAACGAAGCGTGTACGTGTGATGGTGGTGCATAATAAAAATGGTGACCTTCTGAAGGGAGAGTGGGAGACGCCTGAGTCTTTTAGGCTACGTTTTTTTCACATATTAGGCTAAGTTTCGGCTCATCGAGCTGATCTTTGCAAGTGGACAGACTGCGGGTCTGTTTTGGATTGCACTCGCTTTATGCGTAGGAGCACCATAGGTGTAGGAGGCGGGAGGGCAGACGGGCATCCCCCACATTTCAGGCCTTCGTGTTTTTCGGGAGAAAGACAAAGAGAAGGTATGCCCTGCAGTCGATCGAGTCGATCGACCAAGTCAATCGTAACTCTGCTAAGTCAAGTCAATCGAAAAATTGTCGACGTGATCGACTTCCAAGTCGAGTCGAGTCGATCATTTGTTTTCATATGTCGAGTCGATCGTTGTTTCCTCGACTTGACTCGACTGTGAAATATTTTACTTACTATTTTTGCGGCTACTTCCCAAAATGACTGACCTGCATGATGATATAATGACGCAATTGTGTGTAAACACACAACTATCGTACGTATGAACCTGATATGAAGTTCAGTGCAAATAATGAACCTCTTGGCGCTTTCGTATTAGTGGAAGTTATAGAGATACTTTTATCACAGTTTTACGGTGTAAATGGAGCGATTAAGATGCGTTAAGAATGCCTTTAGTTTCGTGAAATTTTAGCTCTGTAGTCAGTAACGATGATCTCCAAACGTTCGAAAGTCTGTGCGTTAGAACAGGACTGAATGCGTCGACTCCTCACTCCGATGTGTGGCAACATTGAGTATTAATGGGAGCTGTCGCACACGATTTATATATTTGCCCTATAGTTGCCCTATCTTTTTCAAAACCAAATTTCATGCCTACATGTTGTTGTCTTCCGGATTGGAAATGTCATAAAATACAACTAGTGTCTTGTGGATTCGTGGAATAATACTTGCAATTTTAGCAGACGCATTGAATAAGTTTACTAAATTTACTAATATTAATAAGACGAATAATACGAATAAGTAAGTAAGTAAAACACGAGGCCTGAATAATAAGAATAATAATAATAAGATGAATATTAAAAATGGTAGGAGATGAATATTAAAAATGGTTGGAGATGAATATTAAAAATGGTAGGAGAAGAAAGATCAGTGATAAAGACAATCAGAGAACGTCAAAGGAAATGGATGGGACACATCATGAGGGGAGACTATCTACTGAGAGACATCATCGAGGGGAGAATGGAAGGGAAAAGACAAGAGGAAGACCAAGAGTGATGCTGCTAGACTGGACGATGGAGAAAAACTGCTACAGCAAAAATGAAGAAAGAGGCTAAAAATCGCGAAAAATGGCGTCGTTGACCATAATGAACCTGCCTGAGGTCAGAGGAGAGAGAGATTGGAGCATTTGTATGAAGTCTATAATCCGGAGCATCTGCTGAACTGTGTCAGAACCATCCAAGAGATTCCAAACCTTAATCTGTGCAGTATGCGCGCTACAGACTATTATAGTAACTAACTTCAGTAATCTTGAGCAGTTTCAAGTTTCTTGAACTAAATGTAATTCATTACGAAGACTTATATAGCGCCCCGTCAAGGTTACTACTCAGGAGCGGATGTAATATAGACATTACACGTCCTCTACTGCCGTCTTATTTGTTGAGCTGATAATAATTTCTATACCGTACTGTATGAGATTCCCTTGTAGCCTAGCTGCCTAGTTGATCAAGTCGACGGATTAAGCGAGGTTTAATCCTTACAAGTCAACCAAAGGCACACACGATATCATTCTAATACCTGAAATGTTACCAGTTCAATTACAGTTTGACAGTTTGAGGAGGAGTGCGCAATTGAAATTCATAAATAATTTAGGTACTGGAATATAAGAATGCAGCAGTCGTCAGCAATTTTGGCCAAGAGACTACAATCCAAGTCGGCAAAAGTCAATCGAGTCGATCGTTTATTTGCCAAGTCGATTGAATCGTCTGAAGGTCGTCGAGTAGACGAAGTCGATCGAGTCGATCGTCCGTTCATCGGCCGAGCCAAGTCGATCGTATCTGCTCGACTCGATCGACTGCGAGGTATAGGAGGAGGAGGAGGAGGAGGAGGAGGAGGAGGAGGAGGAGGAGGAGGAGGAGGAGGAGGAGGAGGAGGAGGAGAAGGAGGAGGAGGAGGGAGAAGGAGGAGGAGGAGGAGGAGGAGGAGGAGGAGGAGGAGGAGGAGGAGGAGGAGGAGGGAGGAGAAGGAGGAGAAGGAGGAGGAAGGAGGAGGAGGAGGAGGAGAAGGAGGAGGAGGAGTAGGAGCAGGAGTAGGAGGAGGGGAAGGGGGAGAAGAAGATGACGACCCGATCTCCCAGTTAAAAGGTCTACCGTCTACGTATACATTGCCTACTTGGCTCACACAAGCATCATACGCACGACGCAAATTATGCTGTATTTATTTTTGTTTCGGGCAGAAGTAAAAGCTTGCGGCCGTTCCGCCCCCCGCTCCCCACCATTGAAATTTCCGCTACTCATATGCTCCACACGTTAATACGATTAGATATAAGCGTTTAGGCCATGAGACCTCACAGTTGTTAGGTCTCATGGCGTAAGAAAGCGGTCAGCGTATAATGGGTCCGTGCTCAGACGTAGGACTTGGTTGTAACAACTGAGTCTTGCGTAATGTTTTGGCTTTGATATGTTTTTGTTTCGTTTATGCCATTTAGTTGTCTGTCTGTTATAGGGCGATCTTAACCTCTTCGACCCTATACATTTTTCAAACTGATTTTATCAGGCTAGTGATTCATTGAATTGGTGCTTTGCCCTTTGGGTCCCTTCGTACAAAAGCACTGGGTCGATACTCTGAAATATAAATGGTCATGTTTGGGAAGCAGTCTCGGTTTCTCTCACGCAGAAGTGCGGTGTCTTACAAACTGGCTACTGAGGTCAGTGGTATCATCTCGAGGGCAGTGAATTAGATCATCCGTCAGACCAGTAGGCCTTTACTAGGTCCTGTTTTAGGCCACTCATATGGCCTGCTTGTAGCTCTCGCTTGGAAACACATAGCCTAATAGGCTTTCAAACAGGTTTTTATATTGCAAGGCTGTCTGTTCTGTAAGTAGTTAAGATTTGAGTCATTTCCCGGTAACATGGTAAATTCACAAATTCAACAAGCCAAACAAATTTTTTTTTAAATACAGTTTTTTTTTTGAACAAATCTTGAATGTTTCTATTTCACAAATATATATTTGGTTTTGCACTAATATGTAAATGTAAAAAGTTTTTGGTAGAAAAAAATAGCCCTACTAAAATATTTGTCCACTCCGTTACTGTATAGGGGGCGTGGGGGCAAGTTGGTTGCGGGGGCAAGATGGTTTTTATGCTACAAAATTATAATGCGTGGCAGGGAAACAGTCTAACAGGAAGTTTATCGATGAGCAAGCCATGCCTGTTCTTTTGTTTAATAGCGGCAACGTGCTACGGCGCTTTCTTTCCCGTTTATCAAAATAAGTTTCTCTATTTACAAAAATATTTCACTGCGCATATCTTCATCAACATAAATGCAAAAAATTGGCAAATGGGTTGTTTTTTAAGCATTTATTGTGAGTTGTTACATATTACTTTTTTCTCCAAGTCACGCTGTACAAATCATAGTCACAAGATTTTGTAGTGTGGACCTGTTGGGGCAAGATGGCGGGGGCAAGATGGCGGATGCAACCAACTTGCCCCACCGGTCAACCAACTTGCCCCGCAATTAGAATATTATTGTTGTGCCTAGTTTTTGTTACATTAAACTGGTGTTTATTGCTGTTCATTCTACGCTGGATCATGAACTAGACAAAACTTGGTCATTGGCTGGTTTAATCGCAATCATCAGTGAAGCTAAAGCGGTCAGCAAGCGTCTAAGTTAAGCTAATCAGGCTTACAGTATTCAACGCTTCGTCGCTATCTCAAGCGAACAAAATGATCAATTCCCATTTCATAGTGGACGATTTCGACAAGTGTTCCCAGATGTTCTTGAAGAACTGTGTGAATACGCAATCGAAATGAATGCAAGGGAATTTGGCATGACCCGGCGACAAATTTGCGCCTTTACCTATGAATTGGTCATTGTATTTTAAACATTGACTTTTTAATTAAATAAATTAAAATTTTTGTGTGCGACATCTTTATTAACACTAAATGCATTCATTTTCCATTATTAAAGATAAGATTTATGTGTATTTCTATATTGCCACCAATGCCCACCATCTTGCCCCAATCAGGCAACCAACTTGCCCCAGCAAAGGGGCAAGTTGGTTGACTTTTAGAAAATTTTTGAGATCATTTTTTGCAAACTTACAAAATATTAGGATGCCTGCTTTTGTGCTAGAATGTAGCTGTTATTGATAGATACGTTGTGGAGAAAAACCAATTGTGTTGGCATCATCGTAGATGATCATTTGTAAAAAAACTGATTTATCTGCCAACTTGCCCCCACGTCCCCTACATATGAGATCTGTTTTATACATTGTACACTAGACATTTGTACAGCTTCTGTTGTGTATTTTGACATTCCAATATGTTTCTAGTATTAATATTTATAAAATAGAAATAAAAGAAATTAGAAAACTTATAATGATTTGATTCCATCACAGTTTCATTTATTTAGAAAAAGATCCACTCCGTTATGGAAATAAAAGCATTTAATGTTAAGTTGAATAAATATTTTTGCCCAAACAACTGAAAAGAAATCACTTGAGCCAATCATTCCCAGTGATCGAATAGACAGAAAACACTAAAATATTTGTGGTATTGTCTTAAAAATCTGCTCACAACATCAAAATACCACACCATTTAGCCTATAATAATTCCACTCCGTTACTATCTTTCGAGTGTCGAACACAATTTTTCCACTCCGTTACATAGCTGTCCCATGCGTTACCAAATAAATGTTAACGGAGTGGACAGGTAACGGAGTAGACAATTTGGGTTGCAGCACGGTAAATACCATATTATCGCTCACGCGTCCACATCGATCGTTGGTAAAATCATTATTTTGCTTATAAGCGTTATATTACAAATATTATTGGAATTAGATTCATTTATAGCCTAATCATGGCAAAAATGCAGTAACGGAGTGGCCGTATAATAAAACACACATCTGGTACGAAATAAATGAAAATTCGTATGAAATTTGTCGGACCATTTATATCGTTGGTGAAGATATAAATAGCTTACATAGATTACATAGAAGACATGAGTCTAGTTGCGCGACCACAAAATTGAATGGTTCTGAGATAGAAGATTAATTTTTTACATGGTAACGGAGTATACATAATTCCTGGGGACAAGTTTAAAAAATTTTCCTTTAATTATGCTGAAGATCCGGTTCACCAAGTTGTATTTTAAAACATACATAAATATATAATACATAAGAAACACGTGAATTTTTTGGCTCAATACAAATCATTTCGAAATTGTAGACTAAAGCAATAAGTAGCCTACTAGAGCCTAGGGACAGTAACGGAGTGGAACATTTTAAATTGAAAATAAATTTTAATAAATTAGGTTATTGCTTTAAATTACTTTCAAATATCTGAAATTGTTGACTGATCAAATACATTTTAATATCAACACTTAGCATAATCAGACTAGGTATAGTTTTTCGAGAAATGACCGGGGACAGCTGAATTCTGAATTTACCATGTTACCGGAAAATGACTCATTTATGTCTTCTGTCATTTGTGTTCTTGTGAATTGTTTCAATTGCATAACTGTACAGTGTACACTGTAACCGGTTGCGGTTCGTCAACCGGATTGTTTCAATAAAGAATATTATATAAAATAGGCCTCTCGTTTGTTTTGTGTGGGCGGGCCCAACACAAAATCTTGTGTTGGCCTGTCCATCAGGAATGCATGCAGTATTCTTTCCTTCTGTATACCCTATGGTATTCTTCTTAAAACTGGATATAACGCTTTCCCTTTGGCCAAAGTTCTAGTAGTCTTTCCCTCGGGCCTATGTTACGCAGTGCGACCGAACACCATTATTACGGTCATTATCGTTGACTTGTCACATACATTGGCACAAACACTGACATATACGTGATTGTTTATTTCGGGGATCTTTCCCCGAAGAGTTGAGCGGCGGCTGTCGTGCGAATTGCCGCATTTCAGAGATCGTCTTGGCTTCTATTGACTCGACGCTGTTTGTCGAAGCAGGTAATGGCTACTCCTCCTCCTTCTCCTCCTCCTTCTTCTCCTCCTCCTTCTTCTTCTCCTCCTCCTTCTTCTCCTTCTTCTCCCTCCTCCTCCTCCTCTCCTCCTCCATCTCCTCCTCCTCCTTCTTCTCTCCTCCTCCTCCTCCTCTCCTCCTCCTCCTCCTCCTCCTTCTCCTTCTTCTCCTCCTTCTTCTCCTCCTTCTTCTCCTTCTTCTCCTCCTCCTCCCTCCTTCTCCTCCTTCTCCTTATCCTCTTCCTCCCCCGCCGATGAGGGGACAACGGAAATCGACTGCACGCTGAGGAGAGTCGGCCTAGGCTTTGTCTACTGGATTACTTGGCTTTAAATGTTGTACTTCTATTAAACCTTAAGCCTTATTTTTGCACAGTTTTCTTATCAATTGTTCTTTCAATTTACTAAGATGGTTTGCTTTTTAATCCTCTGCAGGGATAAGCTTAATTATTCCTCGTTTGTGCTAATTCTGTGTCGTTTTCAGTCTCAGTGGTTCCACGTTTCAGTTCTCACTGGCTCCACATCGTGTTATGCTTCTCGTAATTTTGACGGGGAATGTTGAAATAAATCCATATAATTATGTATCCACGCCCGACTTCAATCACTGCCGCCTCAGTTTAGGTCTGCTTAATATACTGCACGGTCTCCAGTTCTTGTGCAGTAAATGTTATGGCCTTAGTTTTAGTCCAGATTAGCGTAGAATATCTTCTGAAGCCCGTCGTGCATTGTTGCGGTATTGCTTCTGTCGCTTCTTTCGGCTGATGATATTGAAACAAATCCGGGACCAGTCAGGTGGGCGGGGGGGGCTAGAGTTTCTTTTCAGGTCATATCTTCCACTGCGTAATCTCATTTCACCTGTCTCAGGGCCCATGCCATTTGAGATCTTGGTTGTTTCTCTTAGTTCTTGCAAAATCAGATGATCTATATTTTTACTCAGTTTTCAGTTTCGCAATTTAGTTTCACATTGACCCCACAACGACTCTTTTCTCGGTGTCCGGTATAGCCGTGCCCCAGGATGTTCAGCGCCTTAAAGTCGGCGCATACTATGTGGAGCCCATCTGCTTGTTGCCATTATGGAACTGTGGAATGTTTTTACTCATTTCTGGGGTGATGGTACACTGTGGCTTCAAGCCGATGTCCTCCTCACAGGCTGTTTTATGGGTTTCCAGCCGATCGTGAGTGCAGGCGGACATCCAGACGTAATACTTGTTGGTTTTTGAGGGGGGTTGTACCAGGCCGCCAAGAAGGAGTAGACTAGCTGCATGCCATTCCGTCCGCGATACTTGTATAATGTATAAGGTGTAACACTATACCACCGACGTAGCGGTGTTCTGACACTCGAACTTGTAAACGTCGCTCACCTTCTCTGGGAACTCTATCCTGACGAAGGTTGACTTGTCTAGTGTCTACTTGGACTTACATGTAGTGTGTGGACTGGTGGTCTGCGTTTACCTGTTGGATAGATGGGAGAAAGGAGTGCACACTCGAAGGGCAGCATTTGCCCTTGTTCTTGATGCGGTGGCGAATGGGATGTATGGACGTCCTCTGAGCGATTGGTTGATGCACAGAACCTCTTAAGTATTTGGCTGCAGATTTGTCAGAATATCCAGCTTAGACCGTCTCAATGCCTGATGCATCTCACCGCTGGAGGCAAGGCCAAGCCATGCCAGAACAGCGCTGCAGCCCTAATTGCTCTAATCCTGAGGGATCATGTGTACGTCGGGTAAAATACTACTACTAATGATGATGATGATAATGATGATGATGATGATGATGATGATGATGATGATGATGATGATGATGATGATGATGATGATGATGATGATGATGATGCGCTGTCTCTCTCGTAGACCTACAAGGCTACAACACGAGAGACAAGCTATCACTTCCAGCGCATTACCATCACGGTCCATCAGAATTCAATGCCTTTAAGCCATAGGCTTCCAAGGCTCTCTTGGTCGTCTGCAGGATCTTGACGAGTTATAACCATAGAGTGTATATAAATATATCACTAGAGCGAGCATCTACCATCTATGGTGAGGCTGCGACCCTTAAGCTAAGCATAGAGATGTATAATATAAATCGACGTCATCATCGACGTGAAATGCGTGGACACGTCACCAGTTATGTTAATGAGCGCTGGCTGACGTCATGCAAGCTTCATTTCACAGTACAACTTGGCTGTGATAGGCTACACAAAAGTAAATATGGATATCTATATTTAGAATGCCTAGCTTCTGGGTCAAGGTCGCTTAGCGATTGTGACTTCACTGCGACCTGAAGGAAACATACGTCGTATACGGTCTCTAGCGCTTATAATATATCTCATTGGTTATAACCGCCGTCCCAGAATTGGTTGCACTCTCCGGATAATTTTCTTCGATTTCCTCGGGGCTAAATAAATGATAATAATTACTCTATATCTGTCCGACAGACAGACAGACATAGAGTATGTCTGGTACGTTTGTCATGCTGTCCGTTTCCCTGTTTGTCGTTTGTCTTTTTCCCCTTCACTAGATTTGCGTTTAAGCTAACGCATCTATATTTAGTTATATGTATGTAATATCGATATCGAAATGTAATTATGTGAAGGTGGCTTTCAATTTCGAAACCGTCTGCGTTGGTGAAATGCCACAGTCATGCAATCATATTCCGTCACTCAATCTCCAACGAAGCAAGGAAAACGAAACGCAGCATTTCTGGCAGGCAAATTAATTAAACCGCCTACACACAATGTCATGCATGCATGTAGTCTACATTAATACGATCACGCTTACATGCGCACACATGCAAACATACAGACAAAAATACATAGGCCTACATTCGTACAATATTATACAACGTCGTACAAACGTGAATCATGAATGACAAGTGAACATATACGAAAATGAAAATGAGCAGGCAACAGAGTAATAGTTTTTTAAACAAATCTCAGTTCTGCCTATAGGTCTCGTGAAACCTTCGATGGATTGCAGATAGATTCCGATGGACTGCAAATGGTCCTCTGGAGATCGTGGTCCTCTGGAGATCGTGGTCCTCTGGAGATCGTGGTCCTCTGGAGATATAAATATCATAAATGAATGAAAAGGTTGATTGCACAACCTCAAAGCGACTTTGTGATGTCTTCAATGCCTTCGTAGGGCTATGAAAAGGTCCTATAGGCCTATACATAGCCAGGTATACACAATACACAGTGATTACACACACATATACACACACACATACACATACATATATGCGTATATTATATCATATGCATCCTGCTGACCCAACATGCCGCCCGCGGGCTGATTTTAAGTGGCACCCCCATCCCCCCACCAGCTCGCTAAAGTTTTGCCATTTGTATAAACATAAGCATTGAAGAAAAAGACAAAGTTTAATATTCGTTCGTAACGTCGTGGCTTATCATTGTGAAAATGTGAACACAAGATCCAGTTCGCACGACGCATTCAATGATATTCCATAATTTTTAATACAGATGATAAATTTCAATAAATTTTAGTCGTTGCTTTTGAATTTACACCATGGCGCTCAGCTTCAACAGTAATTTCTTCGGTGGCCCACGGTGTCAAAAAGGTTGGACAGCACTCATATGCAGCAACATACATGTACAACATTGTACATACACGCATATTCAAGCATACTAAAATCAGATGGTCTGCAACGTACACGTACAAATCGACAACAATATTCGTTTGGCAGCTAATGCATCTGACGACCTAATTCAGAATTCCAATGCAGAATGGAGTCACTCTAAGATATTGAGCTGGAACAAGTCAGTGAAATGCTAGCAGCAATCGGGGCTTACGCTCATCGAGTTTTGCGGTCAGCATTCGTGGGTTCCTTCCGGCTGTTTTGCCGATGGTGGGTGTTGATAGCTCTGGCCAAGTGGTCGCCGGTTGCCAAAGCCTATACATTTATAGATGAACATTTATTTAACGGTTTTAACCCCGAAACAGCCGTGATTTTCTGGTTCTGTACGAACGCATAATCTGGATGTCGCCTTGCCCGTCTTAGCCATACAGCCGAACTTTCGAAAGTAGCCTACTTGAATTAGGCCTACTTGGAAATATGAATTTGGATGCGGAATCACAAATTCCTTGGCAAATACGTGATACAGACTTTAAAGTTATGCATTCTTTCTAACATGTAGATATTACATGTAGGCTATTCAAACTGTTCATGTGGAGCAAATGCAAATGCCCTGCAGCGTGTTCTACTAGCCTCATTCATGGATAAATATACAAACAACGAAGTCAATGTTTGTGAATGTTGAAATCGTAAAAATCGTACATAAATCGTTGGTATTTTCGTTTCCTTTAGGCTTAATTGTCTGAACATCGTCAGAGTCTTGAGAGAATGGAGGTTCCGCCGTCAATGTGCGACTCCAGTGGAAACATCAACGCTTCAGTGGAGACAACGTCGAACGCAACCTCAACCTCAACTCCCACCCCGCCCAATGATTTCGTCCAGTTCTACGCGCAGGCGCAGTTCGTGACGGGGCTCATCCTCTACCCGATCCTCTGCACCTTTGGCCTCGTCGGCAACTCAATCTCTCTGGTCGTCCTCAGCCACCGAAAGATGGTCTCATCGACGAACGTCTTTCTCAGTGCATTGGCAGCAGCAGACATCTTGAAGCTGCTTAACGACCTCCTCTACTTTCTCGACCTAGTTCTGCTGCGCATTCATCCGGCGGCCGGTAATGCGCTCTTCGGGCACATGTATCCCGTGTCGCACTACATTTTCAATCAGTCTGCCTGCGTGTCTGCCTGGCTGACGGTCTCCGTGGCCGTCGAGCGCTACCTGTCCGTCTGTCATGCGGCGCGCGCCAAGGCCGTCTGCACTGTGGCCCGCGCTCGCGTCGTCAGCGTTGTCGTCATACTGTCGATGAGTTTCGTAGCTTTGCCGTCTGCGTTGAGGTACGTTCGAATCGTATTGGTCGACTCCTGTACTAACCGAACGACGTACGATATCGATGTCTCGGCTTTGGGCCGGAAGCAGTGCTTCATGGTGGCCTATACGTGGACACAGAACCTGCTGCGCTCCATCATACCGCTGTTCGCTCTCTGCATTCTCAATTCCTGTATAATCCACGCTCTGCGACGGAGACGCGTCAAAGGCAAGAATTGGTCGGCCAAGAATCGCATAACGCTCATGCTCATCGTCGTCGTCGTCGTCTTCATCGTCTGCATCCTTCCGGACGCAGTCATGTCGACCTGCTTCGGATTCGGATACGTCGATGAAAAGAATCTTCTGGCGAAGGGCGTTCGCGAGTACACGGACACTCTGCTGCTCATCCATTCTGCCAGCAACTTCATCATTTACTGCGTCTGCAGCAAGGGTTTCAGAGACATCTTCTTGCAGATCTTTGGCTGTGAAGCGACGATAGTTCAGCAGACGACAATCAGCCGACGATCAGACGTTCTCTGAAGAGGCAGCTGCTGCTTCGACTCCTCCTTCATTCAGAAAATCAGCTCAGAGAAGCAGTTCGATATTTTCCATCAACTGACAGCGAATTAAGTCTTGTCCAAAATACCAACCACGTCATGATAACAGTCGAACGATTGTGTTTTCTGCTAATTTTAACTGGGACGTAGCTGAACAGATTGCGCTTGAATATTAGACTATAAGTTTACGACTCCGTTTGTAAATAAATTTATGTAGGTCTGAGCGAAAAAAACAATTCCTTGAATCTCCATTCTTGACTCATTCGAGCGAACACACAAAATTTAGGTGTTCGCGTAGAATCAGCAATCATAGCCAATAAATAAGCAGACAAACCAGGTAATTCGTGAATCATAGGTAGGGACCTATGTTCTAGACTGTAGACACAAGTTTAATCCGGTTTGTACCCAAAGTTCAGTATATTCCCAGATGAGATTAAACTTTTATAGGAGCATAACCAATTTCTTAAGTGAAATGAATTGTCATAAAACCTTAGTGTTGTTTTCGACAGCAGCTAGAAACTGTCGTTTGGACTAAGGAAACCTTTTCTATGCAGTCATTGCATAGAATTTTTCATTTACAACTGAAACCCTTTCCAGTCAACGTTTTATTCTCCTCTCAAAGAAATATAAAAGACTTTAAGCCTTGTTGAAGATTATTCCTTTCCTGAATTGTTTACAATCTGCAATGAGTCACCTTTTGACCCTTTCCTGTTCAGGATTCTGAATTTCGGTAATTACCCTCTCACAGCCGATGATGATCGGGCGAAATTACTCTGAGTGTCGTTCCTTGCTTTTAGATGACAAGGTTTTGTTTTTCGAACTATGAATATACTGGCCACAGAAACTGCCCACAGACTGATCGTTTGCGACCGTTCATTAGTCAAGAATCTGTCAATCTCGCAGCGCTCTGAGGAGACAGATGCTCCGGGAAACGCCGTAATTGCATTAATCTCCTGGCCAGAAACGACTGCGCAAATACCCAGAGGCCTTTGCTGAGCTCTAGATTAGCTCCATTGCTATTAATCTAACTCTCAACTAAATTGATATATTTAAGGTTTAGATAGCACAGGGCAAACAGCAAAACGACCAAAATAAGTGCGTACAGAACTGTTTTATGCACATAGTGTAATACATGCAGTTCACTGTATGCATGAAAGTAATTATGAGTGTATAGTCTATGACACTCTATGTTACTGAGCCTGTCCACCTCGCGTAGCGCCCTAAGATGGTACTTCAGCCAAGACCTTCACCACTGATGGCATAGCCTCAGCAGGCACCTTAGGGCGCTACGCAAAGTGGACAGGCTCAGCAGGAACCCTGAAAAAGCTGGCAAACGTGGGCGGCATCGCCGCCTTTGATACCACAAGTGGATATCAGAGCCAGTCCTAAGCCTGGAACTCTCTTTAAGGGAGACGTGCGAAGGTCGAACAGATGGGTGCAGATACTCCGTTCGTAAAGAAAACATACGAATGACATCCAATGCAAGCATTGGACTCCAACGGGCCTCGGCCCATGGATCCGATGCAAGCGTTGGACACCCGCCTACGGGCCTTGGGCCCATGGATCATGATGATGATGATGATGATGATTGTGTTTCAGGCAATCTGTCAAATTTTCATCATCAGATTTCAGGGATTTTACAAAATCTCTGGTTTTTTCAGGGATTTTGTAAAGTGCCTGAGTGAATTAGGGATTTTACAAATTGCCTAAAAATTTCAGGCATTTTAGTAGTTGGTGTTGTTGTTGTTGTTGTTGTTGTTGTTGTTGTTGTTGTTGTTGTGGTGTTGTTGTTGGTGGTGTTGTTGTTGTTGTTGGTGTTGTTGTTGTTGTTGTTGTTGTTGTTGTTGTTGTTGTCGTTGTTGTTGTTGTTGTTGTTGTTGTTGTTGTTGTTGTTGTTGGTGTTGTTGTTGTTGTTGTTGTTGTTGTTGCAGTCGTAATAGTAATAATGTTGACCTCCTATTTCACCTTGCTGTACCCATCCGCCGTAAATCCCCGTAATCCATTCGAGCAAAGGTCTTCCTTTTATTTCTCTGCCCTCCCTACTCCGTTCTTCTCTCCTATGACGGTAATACTCAGCAGAAAGTCTCTTCTCGGCCAATCCATTATTTGTCAATACATTTCCTCCTGTCAGTCTGAAGTTAACTTATGTGTATTGTTATAAAAGTAATTATATTTTAAT